>CM056607.1:23730541-23802549 GCA_029721355.1 Tegillarca granosa
TCTTCAAACTCATGGTCAGATTAAGTTGCTTTATCTTTACAGCCACATGTTGGTTTATATAAACAGGCTAAATTCTCAACTCTTGTATATATACATTTATAGCCACCTAAAATAATAATGGAAGTTTTGTTTCATATTACTTAACACACAGAAGGAAGTTATAAAGGTCATGCTTATGGTAAATAACTGTAAAACTGTTAGTTCACAAACTGAATATATTCTCTTTATTATGTAGAGTTGCAAAAATTATAACCAAAAATTCACTGAAAACAAAACAAGAACTAGCTTCAACTCATATACTTATCTAAGTTTTCATTGCTATGAATTACAATTCCAGAACATCTATTTTGACACAGGACAAAAATAATTAAGTTTGAAATAAGAAAATAGTAACAAAACAAAAACTTACTATAACATCTTCTATTTTACACCAAAATCAATTCACATAAGATTTCTTATCCTTCCAAATTTATATCTCCACGCAGAAAAAAAGTACTCATTTCCACACAGGTAATCAACTAGTAAATAAATGTCCAAAATATGGCATGATTTTGTGTTCACCAGGTAAGTATTAAAAAGCGAGTACTTGTAACAGTGACTATAGAAACTTTTACACTGAATTTACACAGGGCATTACCTTTATGCAAGTGTGTTAATTTAAACATGTACATAAAAAGAACAATGAAAATTGAAAATGTGACATGGTGAAGGGCACTGATTTTATCATAACTGGTTAGATGAGCATCTGAAATCAAACCAGAGGTGAACAAGAGCAACCCTAATAGAGCATTATACATCTGTGTCAAACTAAGTAGTAGTATCTGCCAAAAAGAATAAGTAAAACAGGGAAATGTGTAAAACAAGAGCACATGTTTAAAACCTTTTACACAAATTTATTATATCTATGCACACAATAAATGTCACAGATTCATTAAATACACTACAAAACCAAACTGAACCTGAGAAATGCAGTAATGCAATGAGAACATGCATCTTAGAGGCAGAACTGCTTAGATTAATTATTGTTGAGGAATGTAAGAAAACTACTGTCACAGTGATCTCATTTCTGTATAAGCCAATAAGATTGCAAGGCATACAATAATTTTGTTGTAATATACCAAGTTTCATCAACAAAATTGAAATTTCCTTCAAAATATCTTCATTTACTATATGCACATCTTCATATGATCCTGATAACACATGCAAAATTTCAAACAATCAGTCTAAAACTGTGGGACAAGTTGCCACCAACAAGAAAATTAAACACAAGACACCAGAAACAAGATACAAGGAACCATAATTCAAATCTATGAATATGAAATGCGATTCTAAAACCCGTTCTTTAATAAAACAATGTTACTTGATGTAAATCGATACCAAATTTGAAGGAATTAAATGAAGACTAAAAATTTTTTTAGAAACATAAGGTGTCCTATTTGACCTTTGAACTCAACCTGTGACTTTGACCTTCAATACTTTGACCTTAATTTTATATGTGACACACCACCTTCCAATAATACATGTTTGGTATCAACTTTTGGTATCAACTTTCATCTGATATTTTTATCAACTCAAAAGATAAGGACTGGACAGAAAAATGTAAATGTACAATGAACAGGCAGACAACACCATTACATAATACGTCCTGTTCAGGGCTCCGGAAAAAATTGACTGCAGTGTCGGGACATTTTTTCAAAGCAACCGTCCACCGATGCTGTGTACAGCAAAAGAACAAAAAAAAAAACCGTACCACCGGTGAAGTTGGGATAGCAAACTAAAAATAGAAATCTAGTTGTTATTGACGATGTATTAAGAATATTTAATTTTAATATCAAATAGATTTAAAAAGGATGTAACTACTACATAGAGGGTTATTTAGGTACATGTGGTCAGGCTTATGTGTCCCACAAATTTCGATTTTTGTACTGTCGGCGTTGACGACCACAAGGTTGAAGGCCATCTTGTTTATTGACAATCGTGCATTTTCATTTTTTCCGAAGTTAAACGACCTTTACTGAGTCTCATTTCAAGACCTCTTTTATTGTATTTAGACTTTTTAAAATTATTTATGTATAACTAAACAGTTTGCCAAGACCATACGATGCGCGTTGTAGTCTTATTTGACATCCCGCTTGGAACCTCTCTGATACTAGTCCGACGACCATGACCTTCAAGGATCAACCCTTGTTATCAGCTGTTTATGGCTTCCGTCTGTCAATGCGATGTCATTACTTAATAAACAACTTAACAACAAAATTAATGAGGGTTCGGACGGATGAAACAAAAGGAACAGATTGATACCATGGATTCTAACTGATAATAAACAAAAGCCTAATTATTAGATCTGTAGTATTTATTGAAAACGGTTGACAGGTGATAGCAAACGATACGCGTGTAAAACAATGACCGACAAACATATTTATTTATATGTCCGATTAACTGAATTCTATTATTAACTAAAAATGCCGACAAGTGATTTTCACATGGGACAAAAATATTTATTGTCGGACATGTCCGGCAAATAGACCGTTTCCGGACCCCTTGTCCTGTTATACTTGCGTATAAAAAAAGTTTTTGAATATTTTTTTTACATTCGCCTAAGCTTATTTGAAGAGCATTTTGTTTCTCTTTATTTTAAAACCTAGTAAAATGTTCACACTGTAGAATATAAAAGACACAAGTGGCCTGTGGGCCTTAACGCTCACCATGAGGATATGGTCAAAATCATTTTCAAAAATACATACATATTCCAATATTCATGCATATACATAAAGTTAATAGTTTTCAAGTTAATTAACAATTTAAATCATCTTGTGCATCTATGACCTTGACCTTTGAACATAAGACCTTGAATCATACATCAGAATGATTGCCATATCAATTCCTACAATATTCTAATATACATGCCTATACAAAAGTTAATAGTTTCCAAGATAATCAACAATTTCAGTCTTTAAATGCACCTATGACCTTGACCTTTAAACGTATTACCTTGAGCCATATATCAAAATGATTGTCATGTCAATACCTACAATATTCTAATATACATGCCTATACAAAAAGTTAACAGTTTTCAAGATAATTAACAATTTGAGTCTTCTTATGCATCTATGACCTTGACCTTTGAACGTAAGACCTTGAATCATATATCAAAATGATCATCATATCAATACCTACAATATTCTAATATATATGCCTATGCAAAAAGTTAATACTGTATATCGGGAATTTTTCGCGTAGGCTTTATTCGCGATTTCAAAGACAAAATAGCAGGTGAAATTTCGCTGTGTGTAATTTTCAAGTTATGGGTATATCAGCACGAAAAATTCCCAACTATACTGAGCTCATATATGTAATACGGGAAGTAATTAAGAAACAAACATTATACAAATGTATTTAACTTTAATCAGTTAATAAACGGAAGAACTCGTATGCATATGCATATTCACAATTCAATCGCTATAAATGCTAGATACCGGTAATTTATTCCAAAAAAGTTATTTACATTATTCAACAACATCGAGAATTCCACTTTCTTTGAAACCATTAACAGTTATATCTTTTTTACCACGGATGTAATTGAACGCTTTCACAATCCATTTTGCACCTAGTGATTTTATGACAGTAAGAGATAACTCCACGTGAACTTTCTCGACGTCATCCCCTTTTTGTAGTTCCTCAGAAATTTGATCAGCGTACCACTTTTCAAATTCACTTTTCATAAAGTGTTTAACACTTTTGTTTAGGCTTAAATCCATTGCCTGGAGGAAATCTGTGCAGTTAGGGGGTATAGTAATGTAAATCAAGCATTCATCAGAAAGTTTGTCTAGAAACCTTTCAAAGATTTGAGCACAGAAACAATCAAAAATAACAATAGCCTTCTGGTGAAGTGGCAGATCTAAACGATCAATGACATTACTAACATAAGGTTTAATAATTTTGTCTACATATTCTATCATGGTCGATTCAATGGCCCAGTGATTTTCCGATTGTGTAATATGAAATCCTTTAGGGAATTTGAATTTAGGATGACACAAAGATGTTTTCCCTTTGTATATAAGTTGCATGGGTAAAAATGTACCATCCAGTGCTCCGGCTAAAGTTCCTAAAATATATCAAATACACAAATTCTAAGTGTTACTACTATAGAAGTAGATTAGTAATGCATGATTGACTAACTGACCTATTTTATCATTCATATTTAATTATACTGCTAGGTGTGTCGGACAATAGGCAGATATATAACACATTATAATAAGTAAAATTAACTTACAGGTAATTTGTCGCTTATTAATAATGCATGAATGACTAACTGACATATTTGATCATACATATTAAAGGAACCGCTAGATAAGTTTGGACAATAGTAAACTAAATTTACTTACCGGTAATTTGTCTTTTATCATCAAGACCAGAAATCTTGATGCGCTTTGAACCCTCTTCCGCCATAGTCCATTGCGATACTGGAACAATTGGTATCCCCTTCTGATCCCAGTTAATTACAAGTGAAGCTGGGACTTTATGTTGTTGAACAAGGTCTCTTATTTTTGTTAAAAATTTATCCTTTTCATAGTCAAAATTATCGATTTTATCAGCTTTTTTGGAAGTTGTACCCTTTCGTTTCACCAAGTTCATTCGTCCCATTAGTGAGAGGGCCCAATCCCTGGTGACATTAATATGACCTCCATTTTCAACCAGAAGTGTACGATCCTTTGATATCACCACCCCTCTTGCAGCTGCCTGAACAATAGCCGTATTAATAACTCCTCCTGCTTTACGAACAGCCAGAACATATTTATTCTTCTCCCATTAAAAGTTTTCTACCCCGTTTTTTAGGTTTCAATTCATCAGTTTCACTGTCTTGATCACCATCAAAAACCAGTTTGCGTTTATTGGTGATATCCGTTAGGTATTCTTTTCTGAAACCCCTCACAGTGCTTTCATTAATCTTCCGACTCAAAATTGGAGAAAACTTTTTAACTGTGGTGGAAGGACCGTGTTCAGCAGCATATTTTTCCATTTCAAATCTCTGTTTTGGGACTGTACACTGTATAACTTCCACGTTTTGATGGGTTTAGGGCTCTCATTTGAGAGTTTCTCTACTTCATTTTCTCATTTGAGAGTTTCTCTACTTCATTTGCTTCATTAAGTTCATTTTGGACTTTACATTTATATATCGAAGAATGGACATCTTGACAGTTATAAAACTAAATCAAAACTAACAAAATTGAATTACCCGAAGACGAGAGTGAACACTATTCGGTATAGGTGTATAGAACTGTAGTCAATTAACACGACGTTTGAAAGCGTAAAATGGACAAAATACTGGTATTACAACTACTTGAGTGAAATTTCCGTTGGGGAAATTTGAGCAATTTTTTTCACCTCGAACATAGTGAAAATTAGACACATGCGAAAAATTCTTGATACAAGGTAGTTTTCAAGCTAATGCACAATTTTGATTTTTATAAGCAAAAAGTAACATTTCAGGGAAAACAACTCCTACATGCATTATTATATAATATTTACAACTACATTGTTTTTGTTTCAATAAAGTATTTGACGTCGAATATACTTTGTAACTTCATAGTAACTTGTAGCTCCACATGCGAACAGTGACGTCACAGACTTTACCCGCAGATTGCGGGAAAACATTTTTTAAAATTGACGTATAGAATTTTCAATGGCATCCATTCATCCATTTTTTTTTTGACAAATTCATCTTTTAATAATTGTTTTTTCAATTTTCACTTGAAAATGTAATTCATGTTTGTTATTATTTTATCAAATTTAATAAATAATTCATATCTAGATTGATCAGTGGGCGTGATCAGATGTCAAATGTTAGTTACATGTGGGCGGGGTCAGACGTCAAATGTTCTTTTTGAATGACAGGGGACGACCCATTTTTCTGAGAAGATGCACCAGCAGTGCATTTCCAAACCGTTTTCAAAATTACATGAAAAATGTGAGTCTGATATAAAAATATTTTTAATAAATATTGTAAACATAAGAAATAAAGTAATTTTCCAATGTCTTTATGAACTTGTAAAGTATAATGGGCTGTCTCAAATTGCATAAAAGGCGAAGAAACTTTGTACCTTTTAAACTTTGTCATGCTGAATATTTTAACAATGTTTTGATACTATATATCTCTTAAAATTTTGAAGAAAATAGCCTAAAACTTCAAAATTACAAACTAGGTCATGACCTTGAACTTTGACCTTGACCCCATTTTGAAGGTTATTTCAAGAAAAAGTCAAAATTGAAAACATCATGTCAATATCTGTTCAAATAGTCAATAACAATTTGAAGCCATTTTACAAAAGTTTTAAAATTAAAACACAAAAATGCGTAACCCTTTTTTCGACCAAATTTCACAAAAAGAACCAACTGAAGGCTTAACAACCTAGAAAAAGCCAAATATCACATCAGATTTTTTCTCCCATCATCAATTTTGGAGAAGATTTTAAAAGTTTTTTTGGACCCATAGGTCGCCTTGATCTAGTTTTGGGAGCCATGACAATGTCACAAATTTGAATTGCACCAGCCCATATATGCATCTGACCAAGTTTTATTGAAATCTAACCTGTAGTTTCAGAGAAGTCTAAAATGTAAAAGTTTACAGATGGACGGACACACGGACACACAGATGGATGGACGATGGACGATTTCGGATCGCAATAGCTCACATGAGGCAAAGGCTCGAGTGAGCTAAAGAAACTCTTAATTATATGTGTCATGATCCCAAATCTGATTGTAAGGTAAAGTTAGGATAAAAATCTGAAAAGTGAAGAAAATATCAAGAACAAAATGGCAATGAATATAAATATCTTTGTCTTTTCTCTGCTACTTGGCCACTATGATCAAATGCTTAAATACTATTGACAAATATTACAACATACTTGTTTGGTTTTTCTCCTGGTATTAAGTTTCTATTTGCAGACTTTGAGTTTTTGTATTGACTGTATCCATATCTGTTTTGTCGACTGTATTCCATTCCTGAGTCAACCAATGATTGGTATGGATGCACAACATTTGCTCTTAAATATCTTCCAATTCTAAACTCATTAAATGTAAGGACCAGTAACTGTTCTTCAGTGCCTACCGACCTGAATTTTTATCATATCAATAAATTTGTATTGAAGAAACATTAAGTACTTTTAACAAAATAATCTAAAAAAGATAACAAAACAGGTACTTTATTTCATTAACCACAAAACAAAAAGCAATCATTGCAGTTTGGTTGCCATAATCATAATGTAAAATTATATCATGGTCAGTTATACCCTTGACATTTTAGAGATGCTTCTTTTGCTTCAAATATTTTGCTGATATTGTTGAAAGTAAGACTTATTGCCAGAACTGGTTGTGGACAAACTTTACAGATTTCCTGATTTTTACAGTGGCAAAGCTAAGACAAAATTAATTTTCCATGATGGGGAACATTGGTAGTCTAAATATGAATTTTTTGTCAAAAATTTTGAGTATTACTAGGCTTTTTAAAGCATTGACACTTCTCTATTTTCTCTCCATAAAGATTATTCTTACCTCCCATAACAGGATACATTTATAAAGATACACATTCCAGGATGAAGATTAACAACTCTGCCTTTAATATCTTCACTTTCTTGCTCTTTCATAACTGAGTGTTCTTTCAGCAACATCACACTATCAATCTCAAACTGAGAGTTTTTTGCAGTAAGATGGCATCTCTGGAAGCTCTGGGCAGTTGAACCTTGATTCCGTAGCCAAATAGTTATTTTCTTCATGTCACCAATATCAACATTTCCAAAATTGGTTTTGGCAGATACAGTAATGCCATTTTTGTCTTTCTGTAAGTTTTCCAGAAATGAAGATCTAATGGGATTTGTAAGGAGGTTCATGCTGTATAAAAGTGATAAAATAGTTTTAAAAAATACACAATTAAATGAAAAGCATCTACAAAGAATATATAATCATGATAATAGGTAAAACAAGAATTAAAACAAGACCCACAAACCTTGTAGATGTTCAAAAGCTGACCTGGATTTGATAAAAATCATCAGCAGTATACATTAAAGTGCAATTAGATAATAGTGGTCTTTTCTCATTTTCTTGTTCTGTTTAATACAAAATTTTCTTCATATTTTATTTATGAAATAAAAAAAGGGGTATTATAAAACATTAAATATCTTGAGGATATCCTCTACATTCTCATCTACAACAAGGTTTTGTCTGCATAAATGCTTCCAAACTTAAATTTGCATTTTACACCTACCAAAAAAATGAATGTTTAAATATGATATGAGTTTAAAGCTTTAGAATATCACAGAAACATGCAATATCATGACAGATGGCAGAGTGATCCAAGATCAAATACCATAAATTGGGATTTTTTTGCTGTGGTGTTATTTTTTGTTGATTTTGCGGATGAAAAAATTAGCAAAAATTAAACCTGTAAAATATTTATATCACAAAAAAATGTGGGATCAAATAAATGTTTTCCTCCCTGTCAAACAAGTTTTTGATCAGCTTTTTCTGTTCGTTATAATGGCATTGCCAACCGGCTGTAAGATCACACAAATGTCTTCAGGCATCACTGCAAAAATCTCTTATCCATGATGACAGATTGTTTATACAGCCTGTATACAGTCACCTTGACTGTCGATGATCTATGCACTCAGTATACTTGTACATGCGTGGCTATTAATTAACAGGTGCTGATTAAATTTATCTTATGGTAATTAATATCATACCGGTAATCAAAGATTTTTTTCACGTATCTTATATGAATCCACGCAGTCGGTCCTTTGCACTTATTTGAATTAATCACAGACAATTTGTTTAATTCTCGAACTAAGTAACAAACATTTTCAAGACTACTGCTGGTAATATATGACAAAAATAACTTACTCTGAACAAATTGTTAATATATAGGAAAAAAACGATGTCCCATTTTGTTAACATGACATATTGGCAAACCCCCTTTTCCCTGCCAATTTTCACATAATAGGTAACCCCCTTTTCCCTGTCAAATACCCTTATACTACAAGTATGCTTTAATCTTATCTAACTTGGCCAATAAGATGGTAGTAATGACTATCTGTAGTACATTACTTCAGTGTACTACCATTATAAAACCAGTCTGAGCTAGTGCAAGTAGAATCAAAGTACTCAAAAGTACTGATTGATTACAATGTACCACATCAACTGTGATAAAATATACATTCATGACCTCTAACAGGGGTAGAAATTCAATGGACATATGTCCATGTCATGTAAAATCCATGGATTTCCACTGAAATGCCACAAAAATCCATGGAAAGTGTGCACATGTTCATGGAAAAATAAATTTGCCATCTTTTTTACCATGCACATGTACATAATTTTCATGGATTTTTGTGGCAAATTTTTGTCTGTCAATGACCTTTCAACATATTACCTTGACCCATATATCAAAATGATCATCATGTCAATACCTACAATATTCTAATATACATGCCTATACAAAAACTTAATAGTTTTCAAGATAATAAGCAATTTAAGTCTTCTGTTGCAGCTGTGACCTTGACCTTTCAACATATGACCTTGAACCATATATCAAAATCATCGTTGTTGCAAAACCTACAATATTCTACTATATATGCCTATACAAAAAGTTAATAGTTTTCAAGATAATTAGCAAGTTCAGTCTTCTTTTGCAGCTGTGACCTTGATCTTTCAACATATGACCTTGAACCATATATCAAAATGATCATCATGTCAATACCTACAATAGTCCAATATACATGCCTATACAAAAAGTTAATAGTTTTTAAGATAATTAGCAATTTAAGTCTTCTGTTGCAGCTGTGACCTTGACCTTTCAACATATGACCTTGAACCATATATCAAAATGATCACTGTTGCAATACCTACAATATTCAAATATACATGCCTATACAAAAAATTAATAGTTTTCAAGCTAATAAGCAATTTAAGTCTTCTGTTGCAGCTGTGACCTTGACCTTTCAATATATGACCTTGACCCATATATCAAAATGTTTCTCATGTCAATACCTACAATAGTCCAATATACTTGCCTATACAAAAACTTAATAGTTTTCAAGATAATTAGCAATTTAAGTCTTCTTTTGCAGCTGTGACCTTGACCTTAGAACATATGACCTTGAACCATATATCAAAATGTTTCTCATTTCAATACCTACAATATTCTAGTATACATGCCTATACAAAAAGTTAATAGTTTTCAAGATAATTAGCAATTTAAGTCTTCTTCTGCAGCTGTGACCTTGACCTTTCAACATGAACCATATATCAAAATGATCGTTGATGCAATACCTACAATATTCTAGTATACATGCCTATACAAAAAGTTGATAGTTTTGAAGATATAGTGACAAATATATAATTTCTAGCAATTTCCCCACTCAGTGCCTTACAATTTCCCCATTTTAAGCGCCATGGTTATCATTTGTGCAAATCTGAAAATAGATGACCTAAGGATGTTATAAATGAAATAACTAAGGTATATCTCTTGTAGATTCAGAGGAGAAGATTTTTAAAGTTTTTTACTATTTCCCCCTTGTGGGGCCCCAAGGGGACAAAACTCATAAAACTTCATTTGTGCAAATCTAAAAGGGCTTCACCCAGGCATGATGGTTACCAAGTTTCATTAAATTTGGCCTGGTGGTTTTGGAGGAGAAGATTAAAAATGTAAAAAGTTTTCGCACGACGGACGACGCACGACGGACGGAGACGGATAGCAATAGCTCCTCTGAGCTTTCAGCTCAGGTGAGCTAAAAAAGAAAGTTTGAAACAAATATTTTTTTGAGAAAATGGAATCTAGTAAATTATAAGCAAACCATTGAAATTATGGTATCGCTCAACTGCATCTTATTTTATAGCAAAAGTGGCCATCTTTGGTGCCACAAGAAGCTGATTTGTTATAAACTTAGACTACTTTATCTAGGGACCTATCACACCAAATGGTTCTATTTGGCCTAGTAGTTTCAGAGGAAAAGACTTCCAAAGAATCAGCTATTCAAAGCAGTTTATTTGCAAATTCCATTAATTTTCAACCTAATTACAATTGTGACAAAGAAACTAGCCCACCTACGGACCTCCCACATCAAATTTGGTTTTATCTGGTCAAATGGTTTCAGAGAAGAAGTTTTTCAAAGAATTGGTTATACATGTATTTAGCTGCTGATTTGGGTATTGCACAATAACATGCCAACAAAAAAAGTAACAGAAAACCGTTAAATACATTAAATGGCCAGATTTTTACATTCCATATACTAAATTGATCAACAAAAAATATATAATGGCCATTTTTCTGTTTTTTTCTTTTTATAGTAATGGTGGCCATCTTGGATTTAAGATCAGGCTGAAAATCACAAACTGTAATCTACTCTACCTAACAAGAGGCCCATGGGCCTTAACGCTCACCTGAGAATATGGCCAAATCAATGGCAAAAATACATACAATATTCTAATATACATGCCTACACAAAAGGTTAAATAGTTTCCAAGATAATTAACAATTTCAGGCTTTTTATGCATCTATGACCTTGACCTTTGAACATATGACCTTGAGTCATATATCAAAATGATCGTCATGTCAATACCAAAAATATTCTGATATATATGTCTATACAAAAAGTTAATAGTTTCCAAGATAATTAAAACAATTTCTGGATTTTTATGCACCTATGATCTTGACCTTTGAATGTATGACCTTGAGTCATATATCAAAATGATCCTCATGTCAATACCTACAATATTCTGATATATATGTCTATACAAAAAGTTAATAGTTTCCAAGATAATTAACAATTTCAGGCTTTTTATGCACCTTTGACCTTGACCTTTGAACATTTGACCTTGAGTCATATATCAAAATGATCGTCATGTCAATACCTACAATATTGTAATATATATGTCTATACAAAAAGTTAATAGTTTCCAAGATAATTAACAATTTCAGGACTTATGCACCTATGACCTTGACCTTTGAATGTATGACCTTGAGTCATTTATCAAAATGATTATCATGTCAACACCAACAATATTCTAATATATATGCCTATGCAAAAAGTTAACAGTTTCCAAGATAATTAACAAGTTGAGTCTTTTTATGAATCTATGACCTTGACCTTTGAATGTATGACCTTAAGTCATATATCAAAATGATCGCCATGTCCATCTTTACAGTATTCTAATATATATGCCTATGAAAAAAGTTAACAGTTTTCAAGATAATTAACAATTTGAGTCTTTTTATGCATCTATGACCTTGGCCTTTGAACGTATGACCTTGAGTCATATATCAAAATGAGCGTCATGTCAATACCTACAATATTCTGATATATATGTCTATACAAAATGTTAATAGTTTCCAAGATAATTAACAATTTCTGGCTTTTTATGCACCTATGACCTTGACCTTTGAATGCATGACCTTGAGTCATATATCAAAATGATCGTCATGTCAATACCTACAATATTCTAATATATATGTCTATGCAAAAAGTTAATAGTTTCCAAGATAATTAACAATTTGAGTTTTTATAAGCAAAAAATAACATTTCAGGGGCAACAACTCCTATATGCATTATCATATAGTTACGAAACTTTGTACCTTTTTACATCTTTTTGAATTTTGTCATTCTGAACATTTTCACAATGTTTTGATATGATATATCTTTAAAATTTTTGAAGAAAATAGCGGAAAACTGCAAAATTACAAACTAGGTCATGACCTTAAATGTTGACCTTGACCCCATTTTGAAGGTTATTTTAAGAAAAAGTCAAAACTGAAAACCCCATGTCATTATTTGTTCAAGTAGTTAAGTTATAACAATTTGAAGCCATTTTACGAAATTTTTAAAATTAAACGCAAAAACGTGTAACCCATTTTCGACCAAATTTCACGAAATGAACAATCTATAGGCTTAAGACCCTAGAGAAGCCAAATATCACATCAGATTTTTTCTCCCATTATTGGTTTCGGAGAAGAAGATTTTTTAAGATTTATGGACCCCTAGTCATCTTGACCTAGTTTTGGTAGCCATGGCAACACCATGAACAAATCTGAATTGCACTGGCCCATATATGCTTCTGACCAAGTATCATTGAAATCTGTCCAGCAGTTTTGGAGGAGAAGTCGAAAATACGTGTTAACGACGCACACACGCACACACGCACGCACATACACGTCACGCCATGCCATAAGCTCACATGACCTTTCGGTCAGGTGAGCTAAAAACCTTTAATACCAAATTTGCTTTTGTTTGGTCAAGTGGTTCAGAAAAGAAGTTTTTCAAATAGTCTGCTACATTCAGCTGCTAATTTGTATATTGTGCTGACAACATGGCATGAGAAATCTTTCTCGTTATAGAAAAAACCATTTCATATGTTGAATGCCTTGCTATCTTCATTCTATATACCAAAGTTGAACCAAATTGATCGACAAATAAACATGTAATGGCCATTTTCCTGTTTTTTCTTTTTATACAAACAGAGGCCATCTTGGATTTAGGATCAAACCAAAACTCACAAACTTTAATCTACTCCACCTAGGGACCTTCCACATCAAATTTGGTTTTATTTGGTCATGTGGAGAAGATTTTCAAAGAATTAGCTACATGTATATTTAGCTGCTGATTTGCATATTATGCCAATAACAAGGCAATGAACACAATGTTACAGAAAAATGAAAATTATATTAGAAATGCCAAAGCCTCAAAACGTCACAGAGCTTCAAAGTTTCATGGGCTTTGTTCAATATTTGAGTAAATTTATTCAGAATTTATCGGAAGTGAGTGCTCCACTTCGCACATTGTTAGAAAAAAACGTCGCATGGCACTGGGAAAATAGTCAAGAAATCAGTTTCAATTCTCTTAAGGAATTGGTCAGTAAAGCCCAAGTCCTACATTACTTTGACGCAAGTAAACCACTGGTTCTAACGGTTGACGCTAGCTCCAAAGGATTAGGTGCTGCCCTATTACAGGATGACCAGCCAATCGCGTATGCATCGCATGCTCTCACTAAATGTCAGCAAAACTACGCTCAGATCGAAAAGGAGACCCTTGCGATCGTGTTTGGTTGTACTAAATTTTATCCATATGTATTTGGTAGGCATGTTAAGGTAGAAAGCGACCATAAACCCTTACAATCAATTTTCCGTAAAGCCTTTATACCAAGCACCTGCTAGGCTTCAGTCATTATTGCTAAGCTTACAAAAATTTGACCTTGAAGTAGAGTTTAAGCCAGGTAAACTCATGCACTTAGCAGACACTTTAAGTCGTGCTTACTTAAACGAGTCAGTTGAGAAACTCGAACCAGATATTATGGTTAGCTCATTATCATACTTACCCATTACTCCAGAGCAATATGAAAAATTTCAGATTGCTACTATGGAAGACCCAGAACTTCAGATGCTTCAAAGCATTGTTAAATCTGGTTGGCCAAACAATAAAGCTAAAGTACTTGAACAAATACACAAGTATTGGCCATTTCGAGATGAGATCACCTGTACTGATGGTCTTATGTTCAAGGCATATAAACTTATTGTACCTCACTCACTACGTAAAGAAATGCTGGATAAAATCCATAGCTCGCATCTTGGTATTGTCAAATGCACTAGCCGAGCTCGTGAAATACTTTATTGGCCACACTTAGCTTCTGATATTAAGGAAGTTGTAGGCAAATGTGATATGTGTGCTCTTCATGCTAATCAGAACTCCAAGGAACCACTCATCAAAACGGAAACCCCAGACCGTCTGTGGTCCATAGTGTCTGCAGATTTGTTTGATTTCCAAGGTCACTCATATCTCATTACTATTGATCATTTTTCCAAATGGCTGGAAGTTACAAAACTTGAAAATATGTCGAGTGCTAACACAATAACGCAATTGTAAAGTCAGTTTGCTCGTTATGGAATTCCAGACAAATTTATCTCGGATAACGGACCGCAGTTCTCATGTGAAACCTTCAATAAATTTGTTAAGGAATATGGTTTTATTCATGTCACATCGAGTCTGCATTTTCCTCAGTCCAATGGCCAGGCAGAACGCACTGTGCAAACCGTAAAAAAGCTCTTGCACAAAAGTGACGATCCATACAAAGCTTTGCTTGCTTATCGTAACACCAAAATTGACATACTTGATAGGTCACCTGCTCAACTATTTTTTGGTCGCAGACTTAAAACCGATCTCCCAACCACTGCCCCCTTGTTGCAGTCGGAAAAAGTATGCTCACAAGACATGAAAGAATGTCTCAAAGTTAAAAAGTATAAGCATCAGCTTAACTATGATGCTCATGCAGGCTCTGAACTTCGTGATCTTTACCCAGGTGAAAAAACCATCATGCATGACAGTGTGGGTAAATGGACTCCTGCTACCGTAGTGTCAAAGCATAGTACTCCGAGATCATTCATTCTTAAAGCACAACCTGGACGCAATTATAGGCGTAATCGAAAACACATACGTCCTACCAGTGCAAACTTTAGTTCAACTCCTCAAGAGTTGTCTCCCCATGTTGAACCTCCTATTACCCTTAATAATGCTGCTTCTGAATGTGCAGACCCACAGAAACATCAGTCTCACCCTGAGACAGTCGAACCACTACCAAAACCACCCCCTGTAGATATACCGCCTGCTCCATTACCCTGTCGTCAAACTCGTTCTGGTAGAACCACCTCCATTCCACAAAAATACAAAGATTTTGTAATGGACTCAAATTGATTTTATTGTCTACGTTCAATTAATGTTTTGAAATCGGTTTTTTATGTTTTATTAGTTATTTGCATAATATGTTGATTACATATGGTATTTCCACATAAAATACGTTGTACTTGATACAGTGTTTTCATACAACAAAGACGTAAAAGAACTTTAGTATAAACTTTTACTTTTGTCAAAAAAGGAAGGATGTCGGGTTAGTTATGTGCTACACTTTGAAGAACCAATATGTGTTACACTTATTAGTAATATACCTATCACATAAATGTTTGATAGCTTACTATGTATTACACATGCATGTAAAGAGCCGGGGTGATAAGGATTAAATAAAGGAGAGTTACAACGTAATAAAACGTGTTGTCTTGAATGAACACAGCATCTAGTGCTTTTTTCGAGCTCTCATACGGCCGAAAGATGGCCTTAATACCTCATATTGAGCCCAAGTATCACCTCCTGTGTACGAGAAATGAAGAAATCGGCAAAGATCTTTTTGGTAATGAAGTCACAAAACGCATTAAAGAAATAAACGAAGCAACTAAGCTTCAGGGCTCTATGTGTAGAAAATACTTATTCAAAAAACGGATATATGCCCCGGGGGTTGAATGCCAGAGGAGGATCTCGCCGGGGCAGAGATCAGTCAGCAGTGTACAATTACAGCGACAATCAAAAGTTGTATCCAAGTTTCAACAGAGGAACAAGAGGCAGGGGGTTCACAAATTATCGCAGAACAAGGAAGTTTTAAAGGTATATAATATCGCAGGTTCTGTAACAAAGTTTTCTGATGTGTGGGAAAACATTACTTCCTGACAATTGGATTTTAGAAACTATTAGAATGGGTTATAAAATTGAGTTTGAAAGAAAACCAGTACAAAAACATGTGAAAAATTCTATGCAATTTTCAGAGCAAGAGCAAGCTCTTATTGACAAAGAAGTTGAAGAACTTTTAGTAAAGGGTGCTATTGTACCTTCGAAAAATGAAAGTGAACAATTTATTTCAAACATATTTTTAGTTAAAAAGAAAAACGGGAAATTTCGGCCTGTTTTAAACTTGAAAAATCTCAATAGATTTATTAAATATTTTCATTTTAAACAAGAGAGTTTTCAGTCAGTTTTAACTGCAGTTAAAAGAAATTGTTTTTTCACTAGTATAGATCTGTGTGATGCTTATTTTTCTCTGGCTATTTGGGAGGATGACAGGAAATTTTTAAAATTTTTATGGAAAAACATTTTGTATGAATTCACATGTTTAGTTTTTGGTATTAGTACAGCTCCTAGAGTTTTTACAAAAGTTATGAAAGTTGTTTTTTCACACATCAGAAAGTTTGGGATTACATCTTTTTTCTATATAGATGATTCTCTGGTACTAATAATTCATATGATATTTGTTTTGAAAATACAGTTGTGTTAAGGAATCTCCTATCTTCTCTAGGTTTTAGAATTAATGAGGAGAAATCAGTATGTGTTCCTACTCAGAGAATTGTGTTTCTCGGATATTTAATTGATTCAGTAGAGTTTAAAGTATTTCTACCAGAGGATAAAGTTGAAAAAATTATAGAGAAGTCACAAAAAGTCTTAAGGTCTAAAAAGATTTTTATTAGAGATATTTCTTCTCTTGTTGGTTTATATTCATCTGCTAGATGGGCAGTTTTGTTAGCTCCCTTGTTTTTACGATATCTAGACATGGAAAAATCTGAGGCATTAAACAGAAATGATCAGAATTATGATGGTGTCATGACTCTTTCAGAATTGGCTCAAAGTGAAATCTCTTGGTGGATTGATAATGTTCGATTAGTTAATGGAAAACCAATAGATTTTGGTTCTCCTGAACATTATTTAGAAACAGATGCTTCTTTACTAGGTTGGGGTGCGATATTCAACAATTTCCAAACTCAGGGTAGATGGAATGAAATTGAAGCAGAATATCACATTAATGTTTTGGAGGTCATTGCAATAAAGCATGGATTAATGGCTTTATGTGGCAATTTACATGATTGTCATATTTGTATCAAATCTGACAATGCTACTGCTGTTCATTATGTTAACAATATGGGAGGTAGTGTCAAGTTATTATTTCAATTTATCAAGGAAATTTGGCTTTGGGCATTTGAGAAAAATATATTTCTCACTGCAGTGCATGTTCCAGGCAAGGACAATGTTTTGCCTGATAATTTGTCTAGAATCTTCAGTGACTCTTCAGAATGGAAGTTAAATGAAACAGTTTTCAGTCATGTATGCAAAACTTTTTTCCAGCCAGACATAGATTTATTTGCTACAAGAATAAATACCCAATTACAAACATTTGTCTCTTGGTTTCCTGACCCAGAAGCTGTTGCTTCTGATGCTTTTTCCATAACTTGGAGGAAATATTCACCATATATTTTTGCTCCTTTCAGTGTAATTCACAGAGCATTACGAAAGGTAGAAGAGGATCAGGTAAGGGAAGCCATTTTAATAGCTCCAATGTGGTTCACCCAACCTTGGTATCCAAGTTTATTGAAAGCTTTAATAGACTTTCCAAGGAAACTCCCTTTTCAAAAAGATTTGCTGCGTCTAGCTCACAGCAACGAATTTCATCAAATGAACAAACGAAAGTTGTTTCTAGTCGCATGTCGTATATCAGGAATTCACTCAAAAGTAAAGGAGTTTCAAAACAGGCTAGAAATGTCTTGTGTCATTCATGGAGACTCTCCACTTCAAGACAGTATAAATTTTCGTGGGGAAGATGGTGTCTTTGGTGCAATAAACGGAAAATTGATTCCACTTCTCCCACTGAAATTCAAGTAATAAATTTCCTAGCAAGTCTATTTAAGATGAATAGATCTTATAGTTGCATAAACACATATAAATGTGCTATTAGTCAAACTTTGGCATCTGTTGGTATTACACATATTGTTAACAGTCCAATGATTGTAAGGTTCATGAAGGGGGTATTCAATTTGAGACCTCCACTTCCTCGTTATAGAGTTACTTGGGATGTCAGTAAGGTCTTAAATTATCTGAATTCATTGTTTCCCTTGGAAACCTTGGGTATTAAAGAGTTGACCTTTAAAACTGCATCTTTACTAGCTTTGAGCACTGCTCAAAGATCTCAGACACTAGTAAATCTGAGAACAGACTTAATGTATTTAAATGAGAAAAGTGTTAGTTTCACAATAAAAGGTTTATTGAAGACATCAAAGCCACAAAGTATGAGTCAAAATATAACAATTCCAAAATATAATATTCAAAGTTTATGTCCAGTGACTACCTTGGAAAAATATTTAGAGAAAACTAGAGATAAGAGGAAATCAAAACATGTTTTGGTTTCTTTTCAAACATTCAATAAAATAACTACTAGTACTTTAGCAAGATGGTTAAAAACCATTCTTCAGTTGTCAGGAATAGATTCTTCAACATTCAAAGCACACTCATTTAGAGGTGCCTCAACGTCAGCTGCCTTTATGGCAGGAGTATCTTTGAAAGATATACTAAAAACAGCAAACTGGAATTCAGCAAAAACTTTTAAAAAATTTTATCTCAGAGATATTGAACATGAAAACTTTACAAATCAGACTAATTTCTCTAATGTGGTTTTGTCTTCTTCCAGAATCCAGGCTCCTGAACGCAGAGGAAATAGCGTTTAGTTAACCATCTACATGATCTATGGTGTTTTTTGTAAGCCATCATTTTCGCGAATGTTTGTTGTTCTGTATTTTGTCAATAAGAACACTTAATAAAGTTTTATAGTACATGATTTAAGTTGTCTGGTTTTATTTTCTATAGCTTATTTAGTAGATATGTTAGATGTTGTAATTCACATTTATTGGCTTTAAAGATTCGAATTTAACCTGAGAATAGCCGGATGGCTTATGAAATAGAATGTCCCCCCATCCAAGCATTTATGTGATGGATGAAGGGGCATTCTATGAGGAAGCCAGGAGGCTTCGAGGGTTAAATTACCCTCCCTAAATTTATTTTTTCTTTGTCTTACAAGGATTTTAGATGAAGATATTATACTTATATTTGAGCCCTCCCATTGAAATTCCAATAAATGTGAAATAACCTATTAGGTTTTTAAGTTTTATGGTATATACACAACATTTATGAAGAACCCTCTACTTTAAAAAGAGAACGTACACCTGGATATCACGGGTATTTATAGGGTGGGCTCGTCATGGTACAGTGATTTTGACCTTAGTTAATTCACCTGTAAAAAAGGATGTCTACAGCCTAATGAAGGAAATATTCGAATTTAACCCTCGAAGCCTCCTGGCTTCCTCATAGAATGCCCCTTCATCCATCACATAAATGCTTGGATGGGGGGACATTTTTGGATTTTGCTTCATAAAAAAATAATAATAATAAATGGATAGAAAGAAACTAGAGATGTTAAATAATCAAAATGTATTAAAAACTACCAGTATACTCTACTTTTTTACTAAGGCCAACAGAAAACCAACATTTTTTTGGTTGGTCTTATTGAGATGAATACATATTTTGTCTGCTGTGTGGGATGGCTAGGGGCATGCATATTTAGCCTAAATAACTTTAACCACACAACTTGACCTTATTTATGATTTTGTTTATTACTAGGTCCCATTTTATTGTATTTTTAACTTGAATCTGGCATTTTTAAAATCTGAATTATTTTTAGGTACATTTTAGTTTATGACAATATATATGCATTCAAGTTAGCAGAAAATTTTTATTTGAAGTTCCATGATGACGGATTGCGAAAATTTGTCAGATTCAAATAAAAAGTAACTAACTGGGGCCTAGGACTAGGATTTTCCCTAACAGAGTTTGCTAGCATACTACAAAGTCAAAACCCCTCAACCTTTGTGTGGAACATTTTAAAAAAATGCAAAATTCTCCATCAACATGTTTTTCTTTTTTTGTTTTTGTTTTTTGTTTTTTAATTTTTTTTTAAATAATAAAAAAAAAAGCAACAAAAACATCAGGAATTGTCAATGATGTGATTTGATGACCAGTGTAAATGGTTGTTCTGCACAAATGTTAAGACTGTCACCTTGTACATGCATACTATTATACTGACATATCCCACCATCCATCTGTGTATTAACTTCCTGTTGTAACATTTTGTTCACTCATTGTATCTCGTTCGTTGTTGTATTATTGTTTTTTGCTTTATATTTTACTGTAAAACTTTGTTTTTTTACTCATCTGTTTTTCTTTACTAATGTTTATTTTCTCTTCATTCTTCTGCATGTTTCTTATTCCTTCAGCTTTTGAACTTTGCTGATTTGCTGTCTTTTGTTCGTCTTGCTCAAGTTGCTGTTGCTATCTTAATGGTGTTATTGCTCTGGAAGCAGAGACAAGAATCACTGTATCTTCACCAAGGTGTGATATATATGTTATCATATGTACCTGAAGATTGTAATAATCAACTAAATTATATAGACAGTTTATTCACAGATCATGTAAATAAATCTACATAGTTATCAGACAATATTTGTATTTATTTATTTATATATAAAATATTATACTTATTTTTTAAAACAATTCAAATAATATCTAGCAAAAAACCAAATTGTACACAAAATTAATGTCAATTTTGCAAGGAAAAAAAAGGATCAATAAATTCTTAAACTAATTTCTAAAGCCTGTCTCACACAGAACACACGGCTTATACGGTTGGCCACCCGTGTAAACCGTACATACAACCGAACCAACCGTGGCCTTATCCGAGTTACAGTCGGGCCATTCGAGTATATCCGTGAAAGCTGTGTATGATTTTTAAAACTTTTAAAAAACTGGCACGGGTGCCATGTCCGTGTATGGTCATATATGCGATCGTACAAGACCGTGAGAGATTGTGTGAGACCGTACAAGACCGTATATACAACCGCACATGAAGTCCACTCCACGAGTGAGCTCAACTGTGTCAATATCGTATATAAATCGTATATATCAAAACATACACGAATGTGTGATAATTCGAGCATAACTGGAACAAAAGTCGGTGGGATCGTATGTAAACCCTGTAAATGTCTAGTTAATCGAGTAAAAGTAGTGTTTAATCGTACTAGGCTGTAACAGACCGTACTTGGAACCGTACAACAATCGTATCAAAATCGTTTGCAACTCGTGTTCAAACTGTGAGAAACCTTGCTTGACCCAGTATATCTGTGCTTTGTTCGTACATACTCATGCTACATTCGAGTCTAAATCGTACCAACTCATCCCCAGGCACGGTTGGAGCTCAATACTCGTACCAGTCAACCTGTGTATAACCAAGTATACCGTATTGGAATCGTGTGCCCAACCGTGTTCTGTGTGAGACAGGCTTAATGTTAAAAAAATCATACTTTTAATCCAGTTTCTATCCAAAGAGAGGAGTTATGTTTATTTTACGTGTGTGTGTGTGTGTGTGTGTGTGTGTGTGTGTGTGTGTGTTTAATTTGTCAAGTTTAGCTGTTTTTTCCACAAAAAAATGCAAGCACATGTTTTTTTTGTTTTACAAATTTTTCATTCTAACCTGAAGCAGTATTTAAGTTCTTCATTTATTTTCTCAGAAATAGGTATATTTGTGTAAACATTTTTTTTTTCATTTTACGACTTGTATTATTAAGTGTTAATTAACAGATTTTTGGTATTATAAACGATGGAGAAATTCTTGTTTATTATACTGCTATCATTATATATGTATATTGCTAAGAATTTAGTGAAGTAATGCTGTACACTGAATCCTTAATTTCTTTATTTTAAAAATAAATATTTGCCTTTTGAATTTATTTAGGGGTTTAATGTGCACACATTCACTCACATTCTGTGTACTTTAGAAATTTTAACTAAACTAACATTTTCTCAAGTAGAATAAAAATTTTAAACTATTAAAACTGAAATTTTTTGTAGTTGAATCGTCTTGTTTACATTCATAGACTTGTATATTTTCTGAACATGATAATAAATAATATCTGAAAAGTAAGAAAGTGAGAGAAATTTGTGTTCATACGAGAGAGAGAGAGAGAGAGAGAGAGAGAGAGAGAGAGAGAGAGAGAGAGAGAGTTGAGCTTGTCTTATTATTCTCATTTATCTTGTAGAAATAAGCAGTGCAGAACAGGCCACAACAACAGATCTCAGCAGACTTGGAGCAATGCGGAACAGGCTTTATTGTAAGTACATACCCCGATTATCATTGATACACACTGAATTAATGTAACTTATATTATAACAAATATTTACAAAATCTTCACAATCTGTGTTAAATAAATACAAGTATGTTTGAACTTTAGGTTAATTATTTTTGAAACAATCTTGTTTATTAATGATTTTATTTTCTGTATTTATTGTGAGAAATAAAATCAAAAATACTTGTTTTAAAGTGATTTTGTTTGCCTAAAATTACTACCGAATAAAGGTAGTTTCCCCTTGAGAAATAAGACTAAAATTTCCCAATTTGACAATTAAAATTCCCCAAAAGGCAACAGTGACACACAATCAAATAGTTTAAGTTAAATCCAGTTGTCCAAAACTGTTCTGACAGACAAAAAATGTTAGATATTGTCACAATATAAAATCTTTGCAATGAATTTCAAAATTCTGAGCGTAATACATGTGACATAAAAAGGGTCCAAATTTTCCCAATCTGAAAGGTGGAAGGTAGTTTTTAAAAACCATAGCAAAATCAGTTTTATTTAAGCACTTCTACTGAATACCAAATTTTACAGGGCATTTAATAACCTACTTAATATACATGTAGGATAAAAATTACTGAACCTAATGAGAGGTTCAAATTAGAAGGAATCAAGTCTTGCTCTTTTGGAGCACCTATATTATACCATCAATATTCCCCCTTTACCACTGTGGTAGCTCATTTGGTAGAGTGCTTGCTTATTATGTGGGATGTCAGTGGTTTGAATCCCAGTGGGACTTGAAAATAGGTAGGGACTGTTCTTTCGCCAAGCACTCCAAGTATTTAGAAATGATGGTCACAAGGTCCTTTGGATGAGACCTTAAAAACCAATCCCTCGTGTCACAACAGACATGTCACATTAAAGAACCCTCCCTGCACATTGCCCTAAGCACACTGAAAAGGACAAAATATCTGCCACTTCACCTATAGCTGGTGACGTCTTGATATAAGTGAAATATTCTTGACTGGGACATAAAACCCTGTTAAATCAATCAACCTTTTATCAATCCAATTTTAATTATTGTTATGACATTGTTGCACTCAGTAACAGAAACTTATAAACACTGGATTTTTCAGTTGTGAATGTCCAGAATTTAGGGATCAGTTTACTATATTATTTTAAAAAACTGCTTAACTACTGAAAATATTTTCAGTTTTTTTTTTAAATTAAAAATTGAGTTTATTTTAATTTTTAAACCCACTTCTGAGTTTATTTACTCAAGATACACATTGGTTAACTGAAATCCATTATTTTTTATTCAATGAATTAATATTTTTTTATTTTACAGCTGAACACATCCAGCTCACAAAATCTGATAAGGATTTGTCCACCTGGGACAAAAAGATGGATGGAGTGTCCTCAAAACTGCATGATGAAAACAGCAATCTGGAAGAGATGTACAAATGCTTAGTGGAATGGAAACATGACTGGAATGAACAGTCACACAAGATCAAACAAATAGATACAGATCAGTTCAAACAGATTGCAGACTTGCCTAACGTAGATCAGTTGATGAAAGAACAGGAACAAGGTCTCGGAGACTATCTCTTACATGCAGGTATAGTTTATATGAGTGAAATGGGTTACAAAATTTTACTATATTCATGGATCAATCTAGCCCCTAATTTAGCGCCAAATATCAGTGCATGTATTTTTCCCACTCAATAAATGTTACATCCTGCCCCCCCCCCCAAAAAAAAAAAAAAAAAAAAAAAAAAAGAATTACGAACAAATTACAAATTCTCCTAATATAACAGAAAAGATTCCATAGACATAAAATATCCATTTTAAAATGCAGAGAAATCCTAATTAATTTAAGGATAAGATTTTCAAAGTTTGTCTTAAACTTCATCCATGGCATGTTGTGGATTATATCCATGTTTGGGTTTTGACAGGTAAATTCAGTTAGGTAGAGTGCTTTAGTTTTGTGTCAACATATGTGTTTTTTAAAGCATTTTTCAGGGGCTTATACTCTACTCTGAAAACTGATAAAATAATTAAAATCGTTTTTGTGCCAAGGGCAAAATACAACCTTTTTTCTGGCTTCCACTGTCCTTGCATTTGCAGTTGACTTGATCACCTGCCAATTTTTCCCCTTCAGCAAAATGGATGTTTTACAAAAACTTAGATTAATCCTTGGTATTATATCATATTAGGCTCATGGAGCAGACTTTGGTTGTATCAAAAACTTAAATGACAAAAATGAAGGAGGGGTGGGGGTGGGGGAGGAATGTAAGGAAAAAACAAAAATGCATATAGTTTAATACATGTCACTGGTTACTTACTCATAATCAACAAAATTCTGTGTTTTTTATTCAAAAGATTCATGACAAAAGTGACACTTGCATTTCAATGGTCATGGGTTTGGACCCTAGTCAAGCTGGATGATATGTGCTTATGCTAGAGAAACATTTAATTTCACAAAAAATGATTAAACCTGAGGTTAAGTTTGAAGTGAAGGGGGTCACACCAAATGTAGTTTTGTACACTAATGTGGCCAATGAATTAGAGTGAAGTGGCATAATGTTGTTTAACACCCGTTTTCAAGATGCAATGACTGAAACTTAGTATGTAAATTCTGGCATGTTGAAGGAAAATGGATTAACCAAAGAAAACCACTGCTTTCAGCCTTTCATCTAGCATAAATTTATAAAAAATCTGATACTTGAATATTGAGCAGGAGTGTGATTCAAACACTAGGTATTGAGAAGCACTGTGACCTATAAACATGGGTGTGATTCAAACACTAGGTATTGAGAAGCACTGTGACCTATAAACATGGGCTTTAGACTGTTTGACCACCTAGGCCTCAAAACAACAACAACAACAGCAACACACACACACACACACACACACCACACACACACACACACACACACCTTTTAAATGGTGATAGGACACAGAAATTACATACCTATAGGCAGATGTCGTGTATATTTATTTAGAACTCAGAATTTTTGTAGAAATTAAAATAAATTTTTTTATTATTTCAGAGGAGCAGTTTTCTCAAATTAGCCAAAATTTTGTTGATGGTCACAATTCCATCACTGGAATCTCTGCTGGCTTAGGCTCTATTTATGTAAGTACTTATTAGACTAATTTAGACTAAGTTATTTGGTTAACTGAACCCGTATTTTTGCATGTTGGGTCTCAAATGTAAGAGACTGGTGGGATCCCTATAAGCTGAATCATTTTGACATGGATGTAAAATCATTTCAAACCCAATCAATTACATATCTAATCATTCAAATTTTGAATTTAACATTCTTTCACAAAAATTATTTTGTGACTGAAACATTTCCAATACAAAATATACTCTCTCTCTCTCTCTCTCTCTCTCTCTCTCTCTCTCTCTCTCTCTCTCTCTCTCTCTCATTTTTTACAAACAAGATAGTTTATTTGATTTTTACTTTATTGTTTTTTTTTATTTGTGTATTTTCAGGATGTTATGAATGAGCAGTCAGCAAGTCACTTTTAAAACAGAATGTTCAAATTAAGACATTATAGTTTTATTGTTGCTGGTGTTGATAGTTTTATTAGTTGTTGAAATTTTGAGATGATGTAATAATTTAATTCTCTGTCTGAAAACTTCAAGCTGGTGCATCTGTGACATTGATAAAAATTTGGAGTTCATATTTTTTTTTTTTCAGTATTTGTTTTGATAGGTAAACTATTGAATGTTTTCAAAGTAAAAAAAAATAACATTCCAACAAAGTGATAAAAAATCTGTAAAGTTTCAGACATTGGTCAGTATTCATTCTTCATCAAAATTTGTCAAAATTAGTTGACTTTCAAAACATGTTTAAATTTAAACATTTTTTTGTTCTAAAACTTGTCATTGTCATTGGATTTATACAGATTTGAAGTTTCAGAGAGAATTTAAATTTGATGTATTGGTATATATATTTTAAAATATCATACAATTATTGAAATTTCTTAAGGTATGTGGCATTAAAATTGTGATTCTGTCATTCACATCTAATTTATTGCCTACAGATGTTTGTAACAATATCTCATAAATAAAGTTTATACTTTTTAGTGAGTATTAAACAATACTCACTGACACATACCACATACTTTTTCATATACATGAAGATTTTTATTATTTATATTATTATTATCATCATTATTTGAATTTATTTTTATTTCTTTTTTTTTCTCAAATTTTTTGTAGTTTTAAGTTGTTTGAGGTTAAATCTACTTTTTCATCTTGAGTCTCTGTCCTGTTTGTCCAGCAATCCAACATTCTAGTTCAACATGAATAACTTACCTTTCCAAATCATAACATTTTATCCTTGTTTATTAGTCATTTCTATTCATTAATTATTTTATATATTTTTGTGCACATATTTATGTTTGTGGTATACCTTCCCATTTTTCTTTTTTAATTTTTTTTTCAATCTTATTTATATATTTATACAATTTTATTATTTATTCAGTTTCATCAATTTCATTATTAATTACTTAATTATTAATTACTTAATTTATTTATTTACTTCAATTTTATTTATTTAATTTAATTTTTTCCATTTCATTTATTATGTAATTATTATTTATTTATTTATTTATTTATTTATTTATTTATTGTGCTATGTTTGATACATTTAGTTGTATACTACAGTTAAGTTTTTAAGTTATTGTTATTACCAATACATCATGTTAATCTATATAATTGTTAATAAATTGTTATTATTTTAAATTCAAAATAATTGTTGTTTTATTTTTAACTTAATCCTATGTAAATAATACAAACTGTGGCACAATATTGCACATTGTGTTAAGTTTATTATCAAATTAGAAATTTTTAAGCTATTCCTGACAAAGCCGGGTTATTAATCTATACCAATCAATCTATTAACAAGAACCTGTATGTTTGAGATATGCAAGCATGTATTATGGTCTGCCCAGTACTAGCACATGTTTAGGGCAACTTTATGTTAAGGTGCTAGCTCACCAAGTTAGTAGTAGCAGACAAGCATACCACTCCCCTATCTCACATTATCCTGACACCAGGTAATCTAGTCAATACTCTGTTGCTCTAATACCAAGCACCAAGAAAGGAAGCAGCATCTCAAAATTTGAAGCCTTGTTTATGACTCGGCTCAGTTTGAACCTCAGACTTCCCACTTATAAGGCAGACACTATAGCACTGAGATGGTCTGGAAATTAGGAATGGATTAATGATGTTTTTCACCCCAGTCAGTAGTCTTTTACTTTGAAAAATCAAGTCAATCAGTTTAGGGATTGTGGAGAAAACTGGAGCCCCCAGTGAAATCACCAACCTTTGGTAGGTGAACTGACCAGCTTTCTGACACTAGGTTATGTCAAGTGGGATTGAAACCTAGGCAACTAGAGTCGTTGTGAGGCAAAAATTGGTGCTCTTAGCAACTTGGCACTCAAGGAACTGGGTCGGGCAATTCATGGATTTGTATATGTACAATGAGGTTTTACAGGGTATAACACATTAAATTCCTTGTAAATTTTTGTAGAACCATCGCAAATCTGATATTTCAGTTTTTTTTATTAATAATGTTTTACTCCAGCAACATCTTTAACTAGTGGAACTACAGGGTTGCACAGTTGAATTGGATTAATTGTTTACACCCCAGTCAAAATTCTTCCACTTACATCAAGGCAGATAGTTCAGGAGAGGTGGAAACTGGAGTTCCCAGAGAAAACCACTGACCTTCGAAAAGAAAACTGACAAACTTTCGTAAAATAAGAACTGCCCTATGAGATTCAATCCTAGATGATAAGAGACACTGCGATCTGTAAGCATGTGCTTTGGACAAGTTGGTCACCAAAGCCCCTACAAGTTTGATGTTATAACTTCGCACAGCAAGAAGGTATAGTGTGGTACAGTCAGGAGGTATAGCATGGTACTGTAAGAAGGTATAGAGTGGCACTGCAAGAGGGTATATTGTGGCTGTAAGAAGGTACAGCATGGTACTGTCAGAAAGTATAGTGTGACAATGTCAGAAGGTATAGTGTGGCAATGTCAAGGTATAGCATGGTACTGTAATATGGTATAATGTGGCACTGTCAGAAGGTATAGCATGGTACTGTAAGAAGGTATAGTGTGGCACTGTCAGAAGGTATAGCATGGCAATGTCAGAAGGTACAGAGTGGCACTGTAAAAAGGTATAGTGTGGTATTGTTAAAAGCTATAGACTGGCACTGTAAGAAGGGCCAGAAGATATAGCATGACACTGTAAGTAGATAAATAACATGGCACTGTAAGAAGTTAAAGAGTGACACTGTAAGAAGGTATAGTGTGACACTGTTAGAAGGTACAGAGTGGCACTTAAAAGGTATAGCATGGCACTGTAAGAAGTTATAGTGTAGCACTAAAAGAAGTTAAAGAGTGGCACTGTTAGAATGTTTTGTGTGGCACTGTAAGAAGATATAGAGTGGCACTTTAAGAAGGTATAGCATGTCACTGTAGGAAGGTAAACAGCATGGCACTATAAGAAGGTATAGTATGGCATAGTAAGAACATATATATAACATTACTTTTTGTATATGTATATCTATAGTACTATAGGAATTGTTATGAAAATAATTTTGATACATTACGAAAAAGGTTTTTTGTTCAAAGGTCAAGGCCACAGCTTTTTAAAATACCTTAATTGTTAATTATCTTGAAATCTATTTATTTTTTGTATTGGAATATATATTGGAAATTCATAGGATATCACAATCATTTTAGTGTATTGTTTAAGGTCAAAACTCCCAAAAAATCAAGGTCATTGCTGTGTTAGAAGACTGAAAATGTTAATTACCTGGAAAAATATTAATTCTTTGTATATTAGAATATTGAAGAAAATTAGATGTTGATCATTTTGATATATGATTCAAGGTCATAGGTTCAAAGGTCAAAGCCTTATTGTTTATTGTTTTGAAAACTATTAACTTTTTGTATAGGCATATCTATTAGAATATCATAGGTTTTGATCATTTTTATATATGTTTAATGGTCAGAGGTGAAAAGGTCATAACTGCTTAACTATACTTAAATTTTAAATTATCTTGAAATTTATTAACTTTTTATATTGGCATGTATAAAAATATTGGAGATATTGATATTTCAATCATTTTAATGTATGGTTCAAGGTCAAGGTAATACACTCAAGGTCAAAGTCATGGCTGCATAAGAAGACTGAAATTGTTAAATATCATTAACTATTAACTTTTTGAAATGACATGTATCTTAGAATATTGTAGGTATTGAAATAACAACCATTTTGATATTAAGGTAAAGGTCATATGTTCAAAGGTCAAGGTCGTAGCTGCTAGAGAATACTTAAATTGTTATTTATTTTGAAAACAGGCATATATATTAGAAAAATGTAGGTATTGATATGACATTCATTTTTATATAAGATCTACATTTAAAGATTAAGGTCAGAGCAGCATAAGAAAAATGAAATTGTTAATAATCTTAAAATTTTTTAAGTTCTTTTTGTATAGACATGTATATTAGAATATTTTAGATATTGATATTGACACATCTCTAGATTTTGTGTCTTTTTAATCTCAATTGCAAAAACCTCATAAGTTACTGAAAATCATATTTATAAAATATTGATGCCCTTTTCTTGTTTGCTATATATGCTTGAATTTCATTATAATATTCTTTAATAATCCCCCTTGTCTAATGGCTTTCTGTAGTTTGTCATAAATTGGAAAACCCTCTTTAAATGACTCTTGATAATTTTTTCAGCTTGCTTATTGTCACAGAATTTTGAAGTTCATTTCTCTAAATAAATATTAAGTTCTTCATGTTTATAGCCAAACCTCTTATAACAGTTGGTAGGAGTTGAGTTGAGTAATGGTGTTTAACGTCCAAGTCAAGAATATTTCACTTATATCAAGACGTCAGCCATAGACGAAAGTGCAGAAATTTTGCCTGCGCTTTGCGCTGATGGCATTATTATGGCGGGGTCGCCTGCCATGACACCGGACCTCGTTTATTTTAAGTTCCAATCCGAAAGAATGGTGAATTTCATTTTGTAATGCCGAGTGCTTGGCGAAAGAACAATCACAACCCACTTTCAAGTCTTGGGTCAGACCCAACTATTTGTAGGGCTGAATCAAGGATATTTTTGTGCTTATTTGTTGAGTAGCTTGTTAAGCCATCAGCATATCACCAGTGTGAAGGGATGTTTAACTTTCCAGACTTAAAAATAGTTTTCTTACATGACCAAGAGATATTAACACAGACTTTCTAAAAACCATAGGTTGTGAGTTCAAATCTTTATTCTTCAACTTATCAAATGCTTTTGGTGTTCCAATTTAAGTGAAATGCCTGGGATTTAATAAATTTTGATTTCCCTCACCCTCATTTTTTAGCTGATGATGTCTGGATATAAGTAGAAATTGGCCATAAAACTTATTATATGTATAATTATGCCTTTTTGAAAGCTTTGTGGTGTCTAGTGTTTTGTATGTTGTTGCGTGATAAAAAACTTAATTTTTTTTTTGCTACAAGCAGCCTTAAATCTTAGTTTAGTGTAGGAATTGTTCTTAATAGTCTTGACATTTTATGACAAATTTATTTAAAATATTAAAATACACAAATGGACATCTCTGTCAAGTTAAGAAGAGCTTGCCACAATCTTGGTGTTGCGGTAATGTAAATCTAAGTTATATAAAATATTTACAATATTAGATGAAGACGGTCAATATCAAATTTGGATATTTCATAATGTTTCTTTGAAGAACTGTTATATTCCCATTGATAAATTTGCAGACTTGCTTATTACCATACAATTTTAAAATTGTGAAGTCTATTTTGTTTATGTTTGTCAAAGTTGGTAGTGACTGTTCTTTCACAAAGCACTCAGCATTTAGAAATGAAAGTCACATGGTCCTTCGTAGGAGACCTTAAAAACTGATGTCCTGTGTCATGGCCAGACATGGCACATTAAAGAACCCTCACTGCAAATTGCCCTAAGAGCACTACAATGCCATTTTACCTATAGCTGATGATGTCTCAGTATAAGTGAAATATGAGGGGGAAATAAAACCCCATTAAATCAATCAATCAATCTCTATGTTTGTCATTTCCACTCTCCTTCATTTAAATCCAAATTCCTTGTACCATAAAAATCTGACTAAACAAATAATGGCAAAAACTCTTGGTTTTTCTGTACTTATATTTTTGAACCAGCTGTTTTAGCCATTGTCAATATGTAAAAGAAAAGTTCAAGGTTTGATCCAATGATTAAAAATAGCGTTCATACATGGCCTATAGGTATTTTTACTGGCTTTCCCTAAATTAAGAATTATGGTTTAATCTCTAGTTTTGCAACTTCATCCATATCTTTTTCATATTGCTGTTTAAGTGAAATATTCAAGAAGAAAACTCAATAAATCTAATCTACTGGCTTTCTTTTTTCATTTTAGTTGGGACTGCCCTGATGGCAAAAAAAAGAAGGGATTCCTCCTAAAATTTGAGATTGTCAATTCAAATCTCTGCTTGTTCATACGTTTTCTTTAACATTTGATATACAGCAGCCCTACATGGCACTCAACATTAAGAAGTCAAAGTATCAGTTAAATTTTACTGACAATTGGAGAACCAGTCGGGGAGTGAAATACTTGTCTGCATAATACATGTACTTACTCTGTGAACTAGAACCCAATGATCAGCTTAAGTACATGCTATTAAATGCCAGACCAAGAAACATACTTGCACATCATATTTAATAATGAACTTGTTCTTAGATATATCCCTAGAAATAAATAAACTTTCTCTCATCATGAAACGCTTTGTTTGTGGGAGGTCTGGGGTTTGGACCAAAGCCTCGTCTGACTTGGATATGAAAGTCATGGGGTCCTTCAGAGGAGACCTTAAATACCTAAGCCCCTTGTAACTGCAGGCATGGTAGGTTAAAGAACCCTCCCTGCACATTGCTGTAAGGGCACTGCAAAGTTGATTTCTGTCATTTCACCTTCAGCTGGTGATGTGTGGATATAAGTGAAATATTCTTGTCTGGGACATAAAACCCCATTTAATCAAATCAAAACTTCAATAACTTAAAAATTGATGATGCAACAATAAACAACATTACAATCAACTACAACAACAATTAAGTCAGCATATGCAGTAAAACCACTATTGGAGACTATCACATACTACAACTGCAGCATTAAAGAGCACGACTAGTCCACTGGTCCGGAACAGACTAACACCAACATTCATATGTGAACATAATGATATATTTATTATTGATAAGACATCAATTTTATAAAGATACATCTGGTTTTGTATTTACATAATACTTTATATCACATTTACATGGAACAAAATGAAGCTACAGCTCCAATAAAACAAGCTTATATCCAACATCTGGTGCTGCCAAGAAAGGCAAAAATATTTGTGGATGGACGGACAATGAGTCAATAAAGTCCCACAAAAACTTCCTTATTAGTAATAGACATGCATATTTTTCTTGTAAAATTGATGCCAAAGGTATGTAAAGAATATGAAAATCAGTAAAATTATTTAAAATATCACAAATTCACAATGGTGCAACTTCCAACAGGAATCTTACTTCAGTTCTGACCACTACAGCTGAATAAAAATGGCTACTTTCAAGAAACGAAAATGTTCAAATGAATATATATTTACACAAAGACACCTTCATATGGTTTGGTTAAACCTTTAAAATTCACAGACAAATCTGGCTATTTTATTCCAGATGTAACAACTCGCAGTTAAAATATTTTATTCCCTGATTTACCCTCATTTTTTATATTGTTATTGTTAATCAAAATATTGAAATCACTTATAATTGCATAACAACTTTATATTGCATACATCTGTTTAAAAAAAAAAAAAAAAAACAGTTTTGCATTTGTATGACCATAGGGAACAAAGTCTCATCTTAAAAATTCAATATTCTTTCAAAAATAAATATTTTCTTTTTTAATCTAATTTTCTGTTTCGTGTTAAGTTTTTCATGATTTCTTTTAATTTGACATTTCACTTCTAAAATAAGTTTATTAAGCATTAGAAATTTTGGATGTTGATGCTTTTCCTCATGCCCATGCACTCTACTTCATCAATAAACAGTGTATTAGATTTGATCTCGATGTCTTCCTCTAGTGACAGCTGATTACGTATAAGCCCTTTAAGAGAGTCTTCAGCATTGGAAAGGCGTTCCTGTAAGCGTGCTACGGATTCCTCAATCTCGTTAACTTCCTCAATCAGCCTGTACTGTACAGGATCTCTACAAAGTTCCACATTTGGTCGGTTTGTTCTGGTATCCAAGCGAGTTTGTGACAATTTCATTGGTAATTCCTTATCAGCAATGGCTTTTTGGAGTCTAGTAATGTTTTCTTCAATTTCTTTGATCTGGTTAATGACCTAAAATATTTCAAGAAAAATAAAGTGACTAAGTTTATTTCTGTATTAATGTAAAAGACGCATTGTATATGGCTTCCATTACAGCCACAAGAATTTGCTTTTATTCAGTTTGTTTAAGACATGCTAAATATCAACATATATCAGTGGCTTAAAAAAAGCAAACGAGGAAAAGAAAAAAGTTCTTTGCTAAAATCAAAAATTCCAGGATTACCAGATCCTAATAACCTAAGTAATGCTAATGACCTTTACTGTGTGTATAACAGCAAATGCCAAAATTCAATGTGAATTAGAACATGTTCCACCATGTACATAAAGTCCAGAAAGTCATTAACGCAAAAGGGGGAAATTATGTTTCATGTTCAATTTTATTTTTGAGCACATTAATTTGAAATTTTTTACTAACTCGTGAATTACGTGAAAATAAAATGCACACAAAAATTTCACATTTTACAGTACTCATTAAATGGAATTGAATCGTAGCAATATACATATACCAAGTTAAAGTGATGAAAATTTTCAAAACAAAGTGTTTGTAAAACTGAATCAATATAATGACAAGATATGCACAAAAAGGATTCACACAATTATTCACCCCTAAATATAAAATGTAACGTCACTTTGTTTTGTTTTTTTTTTAGACTATACCAAATAGCATTTTATTGATTTATTTTAGTAGCATATAATATTTACCTAGGAGAGATTTATATAAACAATGTATACAATTTACTAGGAATATATATATGCACATCTGTTACTGGTACATCAAGGTTAAATATACATATATGTAGTTTTTTAAAATCATTGGGCCCAATAAATGTTTGTCATTTCTTGTCTTGCTTGGCTGCTGATTTTATCAATAACTTGTACATTGGTTTTTGACAAGTACATGTTTTCAGTTACAAATTTAATGAGTATTGTTCATGCAGCTGTAAATTTCTTTATTTAACTCTGTGTTAAAAAGTGCCTTATTTTGATTTTTTAAAATTTGTGTTCAAAAGTGCTCTGATTTGGATTTTTTTTTAATCTGTGGTCAAACATGCCTAATCTTGAATTTTTTTTTATCTGAATTCAAAAGTGCTTGATTTTGTATTTTTTATCTGTGTACAAAAGTGGCTGATATTGAATTTTTATCTGTGTTTAAAAGTGCTTGATTTTGTATTTTTTATCTGTGTACAAAAGTGGCTGATTTTGAATTTTTATCTGTGTTTAAAAGTGCTTGATTTTGTATTTTTTATCTGTGTACAAAAGTGGCTGATTTTGAATTTTTATCTGTGTTTGAAAGTGCTTGATTTTTTTTTCTGTGTTCAAAAGTGCCTGATTTTGAATATTTATGTGTTTAAAAGTGTTTTATTTTGTATTTTTATCTGTGTTAAAAAGTTCCTGATTTTGAATTTTTTATCTGCGTTCATTTTTCTGAGTGTGTGATTAGTCAATAAGATAACACTTTGTACCTTGTTAAGGTGATCTTCAAGTTTACTCTTAGCATCTTTAGTTTCATTGATTCTGGTAGTGAAGGCCAGATTTACATCGGCACATTGCTTCCTCATATCATTGGATGTCTGCTGGAGAATTCCATCAATCAGGGATCGTAATTCAACAGAACTCTGGCGTTCACGTTCTCCTTTCAAGATGTTTTCATTTGAGAAATCTTGCCAATCTTCAGGACAAACAGAGCTAAAATTTGAAAATAAATATCCATGTAAATATGTGTATCATTTCTCTAAATTAAATAAGTTCTACATAAAATGTTGGTGTAAGGGAGATAACTCTAGATTTAGAATTAAAAAAAAAACATTCATGAAACATATGGCATTATAACATCCCTGAAACCACTACAGATTTAATTTTATGTTTTAAATTGATGTTCATTTCACACTTTATTTGAGTAAGTTATACATTGTTACCATAGTAACAGAGTTACCCATACTCTTTCTTAACGTATGTCTTTTCTACATCTGTTCAGAAAAACCCTTCAAGACATCTAATATTAATGTTTTTTTCAAAGACTTACTTATTATCTTTTGAGGCTAAAAAGCATCTAGTTGCCTACCATGAAATGCACTGATGTGTAAATGAGGACAAACCCGAGACCAGATGTTCAAAGATTGATTAGTTAAATAAATTTATTAGACAAAATATGCATACTTTCAAATATACTATGAAATAAATGTTGAAAATATCAAACTAACTCACATTGTCAAAAAATTATTGTTTTGATAACGATATGTTGACTTTTATTGATATTTTTTTTATCTATATTAATCATTCATTAAACTTATTAATAAAGCTGGGTTTCTGAGTACTGATAAACATTTACTTTCAAACTTAGAATTTTTATCAAACTTTTACATAGTTCTGAAAATCATGACTTTAAACTGCTTTTTCAGGACTAACTTCTACAGTATATGAAACAACATACAGCTAACATAGGTTTTTTTTTTTTTTTTTAAATTTTGTTTACAACTTATAACTCAATCATTTATATTCAGTGATTGCTGATGACTTACTTAGCTTCAATCTTTGCTGATCCCTCCTTGAAGCGAAGTCCAGCTGAATTGTTTCTAAGATTTTCGCAATACTCATCAATAGAAAGAGCTGAAAATTTGTCTTTTAAATCCTTCTCCAGTTGAAATTTAGCTTTACGGTTTAATCTATGAAAAAATAAAGATTTATGGACTTTGGTTATTTCTAACACCATAAACTTTATAATAAAACAATTCTATACATTCAAAAAAAAGACAATTTCTTTTATCAATTTATTAATTTTAATAACTAAATTAATAAATATTCATTATATTAAGAAAAGTTAAGTTTAAAAAAATTTTTGTGTGTATTTTAAGCAAATTTTATATGATGAATATACTAATATGTTTTTATGTCTGCCTCACTTTGTTCTTCTTTGTCTAATTGTCTGTCATATTTGGTATTTGATTGTTCATCTGTGAGTCGTAATTTGTGTGTCTGTTCATCAGGCCCCAGTTTCATAATCATTCATTCAATTGAGTGTATACACTGAACTCAAATTAGGGAATGTTTCAATGTCAATTTTTAAGACATTACACAGTTAAAATTGAATATCTAATGTTATATTTGAATGGTTTAGTGTAGATTTGTTGAACAAAACAAAACTATGTATCATAAAATTTAAAATTTCTTAAATATTGATGAGAGAAAAAATGGAATATTTTAGTTAAGTGTACACCCAACTGAGTGAATAATTGTGAAACTGGAGCATTTTAAATGCTACAATTGTTCTAATAATGACTTTGTCTGTCCGGTTATTCTAAATGAAGAAATTTTCATGTCAGTTAATTTTCGTGAGTATTGTCATTTCAAGATATTCATATATTTTCATTTTCTCTACATTGGATGATGGTCAATGCATATGCAAGTGAAATATATCAAAATAAAATATTTCTGATAGTTTTATTTTCACATCTTTTTACTGTATTCCAACAGATGGATGTGAAATTAAACAAACATAAAACTTCTGAAATTTACAAAAAAAATGCACAAGTATGTATATAACCAACCTGATTTGTTCCTGTGATTGTTCTAATGTTCTTTGTAACAAAGCCTGAACACCTTCTATTGTTTCAACCTCTTTCAATAACTGTTTCTGTACATCATCATGAACCAAGTCAATGGCACGCCTCTTCTCCCTAGAAACATCGAAATATAAAATGTATATTGAAGGTTAATTAATAAACTACATGTATTTAATTTTTAGTTTAAATCAATTCAATTATTTAATAGCTGTTTCTACTTATGTAATATAAGGATTGTTTTTTATCTGTTGTTTTTAAAAAAACTTAACCTTTGGAATCTTACATCCTGTAGATTTAAAACTCTTAAAACTTATGAAGACATCATTTTTAGTAGAACATGTATATATGTACTTGGATCAATATGGTCAGAAAAAAGACTCTCTCTCCCTCTCTTTGTAAGTGCAATTTCGATGTTAGCAAGACACTTAAGTTATGTGAAGGGGTTCTCTGAGAGAGAGAGAGAGAGAGAGAGAGAGAGAGAGAGAGAGAGAGAGAGAGAGAGAGAGAGAGACTTACCTGTTGGCTAGACACTGTTTAGCTATGTGCAGTGGTTCAGCTGTAGCCTCTAAAGCTTTTTCTACTCTTGTTTTAAATGCCAACAAATTATCTATTTCTATACATAAACCATTGAGTTTATCATCCAGTTCCTGCTTCCAATATTTAATATCATCTATTCTTTGTTCTGAAAAAAAAAAAAACATATAATTAATATTTTGTTAGAGCAGCAACCATTTTGGTTAAAATCTTTCTTACAACTGACCATCATTTTGATGGCTAATTTATCCACTATAAGTCCTACTTATAATGAGAAAGGAAAACGGGGGGAGATTTCCAATAAAGATATTCAATACCCTGTATAAAAAATGGTACTTATAGAATTTTTGTAAAAAAAAAAAAAATAAAAAAAAAAATAAAAAAATAAATTAAAAAAAAATTATAAAAAAAAGATGAAATTTCCAGTTAAGATAGTCAATAATCTATATAAAAACAGGGAAATTTCCCGTTAAGACATTCGATACTCTTTATAAAAACATATTGGCACTTACGGAATTTTTTGTTGACATCTCTCTGTGTCTTCTCAGTTCTTTTCTCAGTTTCATCAGAAAGACGTTTTGATTCTTCTACAAGTCTTTCTGATGCAGCTCTCTCTACTTCTGCATTGGCATACTTGGTTAAGTTAGATGTTTTCCAATCTTGGTGTGTGAATCTTGTTGGTGGCTGTACTAATTTTGCCATCTTGCTACAATATAAAAAATCCATAGGGAAAATGAATGAATAAACAAATGAATGAATGAATGACGAATGAATGAATTAATGAATGAATTAATGAATGAATTCATGTCAATTGTAAGATTGTCAGAATTAAAAAATAAATAACTAAATGAAAATAAATAAAATCAAATAAATAAATAAATAATACATGAAAAAAGTATGGAATAGAAATGTGGATACATGTAAAGGGACCTTGTTCTGGTCAGTTTTTAATAATACCAACACCTAATGGAATTAGAAATTACCAAATTTCTCCTTGAAATTAAGACTTGTATGAAAATCACTAAAACTAGACAATTATTTGCTGCACAAAAAATCTGTAGAAATCCAGTGCAATGAAGTAGTCATTTGTTTCATTTTTTACCATTTACAGATGAATTTTTCATTTAATGAAAGTCTTATGTTTTTGATTACCTTAAACAGGCATGCAAACAAAGTCATTGCAAGAAATTCTATTAAAATAAAACAAAATCTTGTTAATACTGATTAATTTTTGAGGCTAAAAGAAATAAAACTTCAGATATATATATTTTAAAAGGAACAGCCAATATGTTTTTGACTTTTCATCTGAAATTTATTGAGGCAAGTGTTTTGGGCACCATGTGTGTTATCCTAAATTGAAATGAATAAATGACTGAAAAATTGAAAGAAAAATGTCAAGAACCTTACAAAACTGCTCAAATGCATTATGATTAAAAAGAGGAAGACCAGGTTATCAAATGCATATATACTAAACCTGGCTGATAATTCAAGATAAACTAAAGTAAATCTATAGTTTAGGTAAATGACCTGCAATTGCCAAGACAACCAGGCCATTTAAAATGTTTTTTTTTCATATTTCTTTGACTGTGATGGTATAGAGTTATAATTATAAGTCTATCATATACAAGTTAAAAGTTTCTAGAAAAGTGTATATAAAATGCAAGAATCATTTGTAGCATTCCAAGTCACCAATGGGAAGATATCTAAAGGCAGCCAGAAATTATGATAAAACAGATTTGGTGTGTGTCTTAACAATATACAAATATACCACAAGTGTTATATTTCAGCAAGGTATGGTTAATGTATCCTGTGCTTGACTAGTTTTAGGCAATATTTACATCATTGATGTACAATACCACAAACACTTTAAAAGGTATGGGGTAAGAGAGATCTGAACAATGCAAAGACAGACATACTATGGAAATCAAGGATCTAAATAGTTTTCTGTTAATTTTAGGATCAAGTGATTAAATTGTACATCACTTTGTTAGACTATATTGGCTTGTTTTCATTTGAAAATTTGCTACAAATGCAGGGTCTAAAGCCATTGGAACTTAGAAACTTTGTGCACTAGATATCCATAATGTAAAAGAGAGGGGAAAATGTAGCAGTTAAACCAGGAATTTACTCCTATATTTATTGGACATTCTATAACCTAAGCTACCTAGTGACCTAATGAGCCCACCCACCACTTGCTTCCCATGCTTTTTCCAATTAAACTACAGTGAATTGAAACTACAAGGTTCCATCATGATACTAATCCCTTGGTAGGCTACTTCCCAGGGATAGACTAGCCCCACACAACAGAAAATGAAAAAAAAATATCAGCTGTCAAACAGGGAGCTGAATCTGGTTCCTTCTTAATATAGCAAGTTACTCTAGTGACTGAGTCCAGTCTGTCACAATTTGTATACATGGTCATGTTATGAGTACAAATACAGAAGAAGCACTATTTTTTAGAATATGCGTGAATGATTTTACAACAAATTTCTTTTTATAGCCTTTTGAAAAAGTTTACGTTCTATAAACTAACTAATGATCTAGTAAATCATGAAATGATAATGATAACACAAGGATTAAAAAGATGGTAATAAAATTATTTTATAGTCCTAAAAAACATTAAACTTCTTTGGATAGCAACCTCTTTCAAATGTTTTAAGTCACTGCTATTAGTGTTGCATACATGTATGTAGTAAGTGTATGCGATAAAAATGTAATTATCTTTAAATTAAACATAGATCTACATCTTGATCTTCATTCGGTTGAAGTCAAGCCTAGAATATTCATTTTGAATTAAGACATTAGTCGTCAAAATATAAAATTGACATGAAAAGTGAAATCAGAAATGGCATGTTTGTTACACTCAGCGTACATTTGTTTACTTATACATAGTGACAATTGATTTACGCTTAAAAAACAAAACTGGAAAGAATATAAACAATCAATTTTCTTATTTGAAGAAAATGTTTCCTTTTTTTATGTTAAGTTTCACAAACCTTTTACAGATGCCCTTGTTGCCTTTTAAATGTTAAAATTTGTCAAGATGGCAATGTACACAGGTGGAAGAGTTCCTAGCAACCTGGTTGCTAAAGCAAACTATCGAGTATTATGATTGGACTTCATTTACCGGAAGTATACGAACAAATTAGTATTAGTTACAATCGATTTGATTGGATAATATGTGTTGACCCCTTACGCCCTAAGAGTGTGCTATAAACACATGAGTCTCGATTCTTCATAGTCACTTTAACTATTCCACGGATCACACCACACGTATTAACGTGTCGTAAGATATCTATAGGTGTAAACGGTTAACATGGATCGAGACAGACCAGTTATGCCAATATCTCGCTCTCCTTTTTGTGAGAGGCGGAGAGCAAATGTTTTAGCATCAACAGCCCCACCATCTGAAAGCGGGATGAAGAGTGCAATAATAGGGCTCGTAGCGGGTATGTAGATAAAATTTGACCTGATTTCATCATCGTAAATTGTCAAACTGAAAACACCTGTATTTAATGTACAGTTATCTTTAAATATCATATAAGATTGATTATTTAGGACAAGGAGTTAGGACTTTGTACTTTACAGAAAACTTTTCCACTTTATTTTAACTTTGTCAGTTTTTTATTAGTAAAAAAAAAGTTTTGGAAAGAAAGAATCTTGGTATAACTTGTAAGTCACTAAGCGTAAAATTAATAAGTCAATAAATAAATACCAAAGAATATCTGCTATGACCAAAGGAACTTGTAATTATTGATAATATAATAATATGAAATTATTAAATTAAAACATAACCCCCCCCCCCACAAAAAAAAAAAAAAAAAAAAAAAAAAGAGAAAAAAGAAAAGAAAATTAATGCCAGTAGGTGTATAATGTTGATTTCGTTATCTTAAATTTAATTACAATGCATTTGATTTATTTGGCCAAAATATAATTATTATTATTTTTTTTTTTTTTGTAAATAAATTAATAGACATTATAATTTAAATATTCTTGTTGAAATTAATACATACACCCCCAAAAAATTAATTAAAAAAAAATTAAAATAAAAAAAGAGAAATAAAATAAAAATTAAAGTGATCGGTACTGGATTGAAATATCCTGTTGCCAATGAATTCACCAGATGTACCATTTTGTTGTCAGTTATTATATCTCTGTTGCCATTTTGCCACCTCAGTAGTTGACATTTCACAGCACTTGTTTCTCCTTTGAATATCATACTGCAGTCAGTGCATGTTTAAAAATAAACATGTATATGTATATTAATTTAACAAGTTTAACAAGTCAAGGGCACTGAAGATTCTTAAAAGGACAGTCACATTAAATTCCTGAATATCTAAAATTACCAGTAACAAAAAGAATTCAGATGTCAAATTATAATTATGACTCAAGGAAATTCATAGTTACATGTAAAGAAAATTTGTCTAACACGAAAGGGGGGTTTGGATCTGAAAATCTGAAGTGTACATAATACTGGATAGAATTTTCATTTGTAACACTGTAGAACTAAACCTGCTACATATAATGTGCATAGCATATTAGTATGTTCAAATTACACTCGGGGGTTACTCTTCTGTTGAAGAAGCTGTGTTTTGTGACTGATTTATGGAAATTTTCTTCACAAAAACCAAATAGAATTACTTAATAAATAATGTTTAATTTTGATCACCTTTTATATACTAGTCATCAGTGGAAATTTCATACTGTATCTACATTCTGAATTGCCATAAAATATTTAAATATAAAGGAATATTTTGCTGATTTGTGGATTTAAATGTTGAAAAATGATGGTTGTGCTTATACCAGAAGTGATGTTCTGGGGTGAAATAGGTTTCATGCACAAAAGGTTCTGCCATCAGTCCTAGTTTTCCTACATGTAAAACCCCTGTAATGATAGTATGTTACTTTATACAGAGATATATACTTATACAATAGTTATCATGGATTTGTATAGTGGTTTCCTGTTATCTCCATATATTCCAATGAATTGTATTTTCTAGGAGTAATATGATTATTTACTGTCACAAGGCATAAGCATAGAAACCAGGCCCCGGTTTCACAATCATTCACTCAATTGATTGTACAATCAACTCAAATTCTGGAATATTTCCATGTCAATTTTTAAGACATTACAATACACGATTAAAATTAAATATCAAATGTTATATCTAAACTGTTTGGTGTAGTTTTGTTGAACAAAACAAAATATTGTCTCATTAAACTTAAAATTTTTAAAATATTGATGAGAGAAAAATGAGAATATTTGAGTTGAGTGTACACTCAGTTGAGTGTACACTCAGTTGAGTGAATGATTGTGAAACTGGGGCCAGTACAGTTGAATCTTAATGGTAATCTATAAGGCCAAAAATGCCAAAATAAATTAATACCTAGATTTTCATCCCAGCCCGCCCCCTATTTTAGCGCCTGCTCCGATTTATTTTATTTTCGGATTTTGAACTCGTGTCCCGGTTTCGATTCCGGCTTTTATAACAAATGAGCCATAAGGTAATATATAAAAGCTGACTGGTTTCCGATCGAGTTGTGTGTTATATCAACGAAAGCAGAGTGTTTTTGTGCTCCGTGAACCATAGGATTATTCGTAGAAGTTTACTGGTGTCCGATCAAGTTGCAGACGGATTTTCAAAAAACGAAAGTAGCGCGTTTCGCATATTGGTGGTAGCATGGTATTAATTATAGCCACTGTAAAACCGGGCTTAAAAACAATCAAAAACTGGTATGGCTGCCAAGTATCAGACACCATGACATTAATGGAATTATATAAGGACTTTGTAGGTGGTAAACCTGATCATCAGATGTCTGCTGCTAACGCATTGAATTCAAGAATCATGGTTTCTTGTTTGTCGCACAAAACACGAGTTGACAGAGTGTAATCCGAAAAATAAAATAAAAAAAATAAAAGCCGTCCCCCCGCCCCAGTTTTGAAAAAAAAAATTGGATGAAAATCTAGGTATTAATTTATTATGGTCTAACTGTACAAAATTAGAACCAAATTTGAAATTTACAATGGTCCAAATTTAACAGTTCAAACAAATTTAAAAAAAAATGTAAAATTACTTATAAATCAATAAATACTTTATCAGTTGGTGACATTTGGGAGTGTTTTACTTGAAACTTTATAAAATGCATGGATGTTAAGGAATGTGAGAAGATGATAAGAATGGGGTTTACTACCCCCCCCCCCCCCCCCCCCCCCCCCCCCCCCCCCCCCCATTTTTACGTCCAGCCTCCCCAAAAATAAACAGCACTATCATTAACATGTACATATATGTAGGTTTTTTTATGTTAGTAGGCACATATTTATTTAGAGTAAAACATTTAGTTTCATTTTATATTTGAATACTTAGAACTATATTCACGTATAATTATGTGAAAAGAGTATAGTCATGTAGTAGGGTACATAGACCTTATACTATACATGTATTACCTGTGATAGGTATACATTCATTACCTGTTTGTCATTACCAGGTATGTAGAGATGAATGGATCATAAATTATTGACTTTGTTTATTATCACATCCTCGTCAAGTGGTTTAATGATTTGTTCTGTCAAATCTTACATAACAGTTTGTCTTTAGATTTTAATGTCTAGTCTGAATTCTTAAAGGATTTTTGAATCCCAGCTAAGACTTTAAAGTTAGAGAGTCTGCTTCCTCGTCTAGTGTTCAGCATATATAGAAGACAGAATTTTGGTTAGCTAATCCGGTGTCGAGAAAATGTGACTTGGGGGTGGTAATCCATGTACATGTATGCTTGTTTCCAGCACTCCAACATACTGACTCCCATGCTAGCACATGAATGTCGTCTGATACTGTTTCAGTTGACACTGATAGCTGAAGAAAAAAAAGCCTGATGCAACATTAAAACAATATTACAATGAAAGACCAACCAAACTGTTGCTGGTTGCTTTTTTTCTCATTAAAACAATGAATTAAAAGAATCTAAATTATAAACACAAAATTTTAACAATACCATTTAACAAAAAAATAAAAATAAAATAAAATTTTTGCTTACCAAAGCCCCAAATCTAATTACTTTACAATTCAAATTTCTGCAAAATTTCTCCCCAGCAATTTTTCTTAAAATTACAAAATTGCAAAATTACAAATTTTAACCTGATAAATATTTATGTTTCTACAACTTTTTTGCACTTTATTTTTGTATGAAGTGAAAGCATTCCATGATATTTTTCTTTTTATTTCTGTAAGAGTTTTAAATATCACAAACTTAATAGATTTGTAGTACATGTATTTTCTCTTCATTGTTTTAGGGGCCTTGGTGACTGAGTGGTCTAAAGCACACTCTTAGTGATCACAGGGTCTCTCACTGTCTTGTTTTTGAATCCCACTTGGGACAGATCCTTGTGTGAGAAAGTTTGTTGGTTTGCTTGCCAAAGGTCTGTGGTTTTCTCTAGGTATTCTGGTTTCTCCACCATCCCAGACCTGACCGCCTCGAAATAATGAAAGAATTTTGACTGGGGTGTAAAACACCATTACTCCACTCTTCATTATTCTGTTTTTGACATGTTAAATACTAAGAGTGAACAAGAAAATACCCTATTATCAGTCATTTCTGGGATATTAATGGGCCATGGATTCAAATTGCATCAGTGTTTGACAGGGTAGAAATTTCTTAATTAGAAGTTACAGTCTGGAACTGAACTAAAGAGATTCCGTCAAAATCAGTTGTCAAGTGAAATCGCATACTTTTCTACAGTAGGTGCTTGATTTCAGTGATTTTGTTTTTTTTAAATTACTGGTACTTTAGCTTCTGTCTTTCACATTTGGGAAAATACGCAAACAACTGGGATTAAGAAAGTTCTTTTACCGGTATAAATAGCATACCATATTTATCTGACATGCTTGGAATACATGTAGCAGGAATCTTCATTGATAATAATGTTATTTTGTGAACATCTGAGCTTGTGGGTGAGATTTTTTGACATGTCAATACAAAAATCTTTCGTTGGTGAAACAGAAAGTGGTCAGAACAGTTATTTTACTTCAAATTGATCCTTTAACATGAATTACCAGTAGCTGTTTATGCAGGGAATTTTTTGTTGCTACATCGTTCAAGGGGTTTTCACTCTGGTAGATTTAAAACAAAGCCAAACTGGGCTCTAGATCCATAAGTCTAGTACTTATCACTGTTCAGCAACAACATTGGTTAATGATTTAGCACTAATAGGATTATCTGGTGTAAATATTTTGCCTGGTTTCGCTATCCATTTAGAACTTAAAGTGATCAAATTTTGGAATTTTGATAATTTTAATAATTTTGAAATTTTAATAATTTTTTCCTGGGTATAATTGTAATATTTGGTAATAAATATATTTTTTATAGGCAAACAATTAATTATGATTGAGATTTGAATAAAAAGTAGGGGATAGCCATCTGTTTTACACAGTGCTCTTAACAAGAAACTAAAAAAATAAAAAAAAATTAACAGGAACTTGGACTATGTGACCTAGACCTTTAGTATTGGTTCGTGTCATAACACAGACATATTATATACACTACCATCCAAAAATAACAACATGTTTGTACTGGTATACACTTTTACTTCGCTCAACTTTTACATTGTCTTTTGACAAAACATTTCACACACACACACACACACACACACACACACACACACACACACACACACACACACACACACACTAATTATAATGAGAACAGGAAATCAATTATAGTTTATTAATTTGTAATGTAATATATTGTCGTCTAAAATTAAAAAAATCATTATGTATAAACCACAAAATTAATTTTACTCCATAATTAATTTTACTCCATTTAAAAATTTTATGAGATTTCTGTATATCTATTTTGAGATGGCATTGTATATCTACATAGGAAGTTATAAATGGGATAGGTATGAATTACAGTTTATTTAGGACAGTATGCATCAGTTCATCTGTTTGTGATTGTTTTTGTTTTGAAACTAACTTAAGTGACCTTGATAGACATTTTATACATCATAAAGTTGTCACTGACCCATAATTGCATGTCGAATTCATTAATGTGTGTGCACTCGGAATTACTTATTCTAGATTAATCAACTCTATCTTCATTTAGATTTACATGACATTTATGCAGTCATTCTTTACTAGGAAGTGTTTCTAACAGACAATGAAATCATATCAGAATATTCATGAGATTAAACTATGCATTTGTTTAAGAAGTCCTATCCTAATCTTTTGAATTTAGCTCTAATTTTAGAAGATATATATTCTAAATTTAACAAATTTTGAATCAAAAGTTATTCATGTGTGTCGATAACTACCTAGTATTTTGTAAACAGCATTTTAATACAAAATAAATACATACCACTTGTAAAACATTCGTGTATATTTCTAGATGGTTTTTGTTGAGTTTTGTTTGACATCAAAATTTTTTTTTTGGGTGGTCAGAAAGTGGTCACTTAAAATTTATTCCCATGCATTAATTAGCTGTTTATGTAAGGAACTTTTGTTGTAACATTGGTCAAGGGGTTTTGACTGTGTTAGATATAAACAGAGCCAAACTGGCCCCATTTTCACAATCGTAATTCACTCAATTTAGTGAACACTCAAACTCAATTTAGAGAATACTAGTATTTCAGTGTCCGTTTTTTAAGACATTAAAATTGAAATTGAATATCTAATATTATATTATAATTGTTTAGTGTAAGTTTGTTAAACAAAACAAAATATGTCTCATAAAACTTAAAATTTTCAAATTGTTGATGAGAGAAAAATGTGAATATTTGAGTTGAGTGTATACACTCAAGTGACTGATTGTGAATCTGGGACCTGGACTCTAGATTCATAAGTCTAGTACTTATCACTGTTAAGTGGCAACATTGTCTTGGTTAGATGACAGCTCTCATCTCACTGTCAGTTAGGTGGCAACACTTATTTAGGTTTAGTGGTAAAAAAATATGGAGACAAAATTAATTTCTTACCTTGGAATGAGAAGCCAGTCATCCACTAACAGTTCTGATAGTTATCAATCATCATCATCATCATCGGCATCATCATCATCATCATCATCATCATCATCATCATCATCATCATCATCATCGGAATCATCATCATCATCACCATCATCACCACCATCATCATCATCATCAATCATCATCACCATCATCATCATCATTTTGACCATGTGTCTTATTCTAGTTTTAAACATAATGACTCTAATTTTAAATAGTACAGTTCATGTAGTTATGGGTTTATTTCTAAGGATGACACTTATGTGTGTTATTTTGGTCAGTTTTCTCTCAGACCTTACATGTATAGTGGTCAAGGTCATGAATTGGTCATTATGTCACATGTACTTTTGTAAAAAGTCAAGCATGTATGTATTATTTATTACCTGTTTGTCCAGTACAGCCTTTAAGCTAAATTGTTGTAAATTATTCATGGCATATTTGTTCAGTTTATTAAATTTCTAAAACCAGAGGCAACTGTGTTGAATTTAGTCTTCTTGTGATCGTTTACTTGTGTAATTATAAACTATGCAATCTTATCAACTTAAATGAAATGAATATCATATTCTTACACATGTAGGGATCACTGATATTTGATCAGGCCCAAAAAATATTAAGTGTACCAATATTGGAAGGCCCAACCATCAAGCTACTTATTTTACAAAAATTGGTCCATGAATATGTGTTAAATTATTATTTTTTAATTGAAACACTGTTTTAAGTTTAGAAATAAAATTTTAAAATTTCTGAAAAATTCTAATTTCAGCATTTGGCGGAACATGTTAATTAAACCTAGAGACAATCGTCTTTTACCTTTTCTTGATGGGACTGTAAATGATAATGTTAAAATTATTCATGATATAATAGATTTTAAAATATATGTGTAACCATTTTAACAAGACAGGTATGAATAATCAGTTTTTATAAAACCTAAAATTTAGTTTACTACCAGGAATATAACTGCCGACAGAAAAATTTTCAACTTTTTGGAATATGACAATAGCCGTATTAGACTGGTCGTTTTCCGTTTAGCAAGAGGCTCTTCCATTAAACGAAATTTTCCCAACTTTATTTTTGACCAATCAGATCACAGAATATAGTTTTGTATTTGTCGTTCGACTGGTAAAGTGCTCAACACACTTTTCACTTCTAAAAACACTATTGTTCTCGAAGGTCGAGTTGAGAACGACTTACCAGTCAAATAACAAACGTAAAGTTGATGTCTTTAGTCTGATTGCTCAAAAATAAAGGTGGGGAAAATATAGTTCCTGCTAAACGGTAGGAGCCTCGGTGGCCGAGTGGTCTAAAGCGCGCACTTACGGATCACAGCGCCTCTCACTACCTAGGTTCGAATCCCCCTCAGGACAGATCATAGTGTGAGAAAGTTTGTCAGTTTGCTTGCCGAAGGTCGGTGGTTTTCTCCAGGCATTCGGGTTTCCTCCACCATTACAGAACTGACTGCCTTGAAATAATTGAAAGATTCTTGACTGGGACGTAAAACACCATTGCTCCTCTACTACTCCTCTTGCTAAACGGAAAACGACCAGTCAAATATGGCTAATATTTAACTTCTAGTCGACAAAATAGACTTAATAAAAAACATCATAATACATTATCATAAAGACATTTAGTTAAACATGTAATTCAATTATCGAAGAGTAAAAATAATCTGAATATTGTTTAAAATTTATAATTTTTATGAGAATATACAGGTATACAGGTAAGATGAAGACATTACAGACAATGACCTTATTGTAGGTCAACTTGTGTAACAAATAGATAAGATATATAATATTTAGGTCATTTTTAACATGTGACCTTTACTATCAGGTCATGGTGTAACTTTGATTTAATTTGATATAATTTTAGACTAGAAGATTTTATATCCCAGTCAAATATGTCATACTTTTAATAAATTATTGTTAAGAAGTCTGACCTGCTATAGAGAAAAATGAAATTGGACAAATTTAGACCCATTTAGGCCAAAAAATTTAGACAACTTTAGACCCTTTTAGGCCAACAAATCTAGACAACTTGAGACCCATTAAGCCAAAAAAATTGACAACTTTATAGCTACTTGGGTCAAAGAATTTAAAACAATTTTATAAACTCATTTTAGTTAACAAAAAATTTTAGACAACAACGTTTGACTCAGTTAGGCTAAAGAAGTAGACAACTTTAGGCCTGTTTAGACCCATTTTGGCCAAATTTAGACTCAATTAGCCTGAAGAATTAGAAAACTTTATGTCCATTTAAGCCAACTTTTTCCTCAATTAGGCTAGAAAGAAGTAGACAAGTTTCAGTTCATTTAGGTAAACTCAATACTCAATTAGTGTAAAGAAGTAGAAAATTTTAGGACTATTTAGGCCAACTTTAGACCTATTAAACTAAAGAAGTAGACATTTGTAGGCCAACTTTTGACTCAATTAGGCTAAAGAAATAAAAGACAACTTTAGGCCCATTTAGGCTACTTTTAGACTCAATTAGGCTAAGAAGAAAAACAAGTTTAGGCCCATTCAGGCCAACTTTGGACACAATTAGGTCAAATAGGTTGGATACTTTAGACTCATTGTAGCCTAAGAAGTAAAACTGCTTAAAACCGATCTAGACCATAGAAGTAAGGTAACTTTAGACCTGTTTACACCACACCAAAAACAACTTTTAGGCCACTTGTTTAAAATTGTAACAGTTTTTTCCAAGAATTTTTCGGAAATCTTTAAAGCTAACCTATATACCAAAGACATTAAGACAAGCCAGCTTTATGCTGAAATTTGAATAGACATTAACAATTTTTTTTGTATACAAGTGATGCTTTTATTTTACAAATCCAAAGTCCATTTACATGTACATATGTGTCTGTATCGCACACACACACACACACACACACACACACACACACACACACACACACACACACACACCATTTGACCTTATTTAGCTAACAGCTGTTGGCTTAAAAGCTCATTAATTACTTGTATTATGAAGCTTAGATTTGGTGTCAATAGCACAGTCTTAAAAGTTATAGATAAAAGTTTTTTTTTTATGGATTCAGTGTCCAGCTAAACTATTTAACACTTCTAATAAAGTAACATCTTGCTTTAGAAAAGGGACACACAATGTGGCTTTTAACATTTATAGAATCAAAACAGACAAATTACTGTCCATTGATTTTTATATAAAAGTTATAAAGTGTAATTATATTCCTGTGTTTTATGAGCATGAGAATTTGTTATCTATAAATATTTTATTTTCAGTGATAGGTTTTTATAGTTATTCAATGTTGTAAAGTTTAGGGTAGTTTTATATATTTTGTGGCATGTGTTTGTAGTCTAAATATATCTAGTTTTTAACTGTGAACAAGTAGACAACAAGCCAATATTGATTCTTACAGACCTAGGATGTCATTTTATCCAATTAGGGAAAGTTTTCTCTCCTGATTACCTTGGAAATCTTTCTCATTATTCCAGTTCATGTATTTAAAGAGATTGAAACTTAGGCTCGGTTTTTTTCTACATTAGAATGGAATAAATGTCCGGGTTTTCTGCAATAATAGTCGTCAGAGACTTTGATTAACTGTGTTTGTCATGCAGTCGGTTAATTTCACCAAAGATTGATCAACTCTAAAAGTTTTTAACTAATGTAACATTGATTTCTGGGGTTTGTGTGATAAATCTTATCGTCTATTTCCTTATTGATTCTCTAAGCTAGCTTTCTCAGCAGATGTATGAATCACGTCGTAACAATCACGTCTATTTTGTACGACCACGTCTATTTGTTATTATTGATCACTGTGATTTATCGTGTAAGATGTCAGCTTGTTTATATTAGCTCGTTAATTTCTTGTCGGGAGGGATAAAACTTTGTAAAACATCACTGTATTATATGTAATCTACTCCTTAATTTCTTTTCTGCAATGGATAAAACTTCGTAAAAATCACTGTATTATTTCTAATTCCGTTATAGCTCAGGGGGTTCAAAAGTAATTTGACTCTACTTCTTTATAAGGGAAAATGATAGAAGTAAAAAAAAAAGACAAGAGTCTTATTTAATTATTTGATGAATTGTAAACAGGAAAAAAATAGCAAGATTTCTATTAAATAGTTTGATGGACTGGAAACTTTCTCCTTACACTGTGGAGATTGATTTTAAGCTGTCTCTTCTAAGTAAATTTTTACTTCTTTACAAAAACTGTTCCACTAAACCAATCATGAATCCCTTCTTTAGTAAGTTGACCAAATGATACAGTTGTGTATGGAATTGTGAGATCTGGCACTAAAATCGATATGAAAAAGACTGAAATGTCTAAAGTTTTATTCTTGTATGGGGAAAAATGTTTTTTAGTTATACTGGTTATATGAAAAGTCAATTTCTGAAATGCCAATTTACAATTTCGGATTTTTAAGTCAGAAACAGTCATGAAAAGTTTGGGTTTTTTTTATGTTTCAATGTTTAAGTTGTTTTAAGTTTCTGGAAATATTGTTTAATTTTTAGTCAAACATATTTGTAGAAAACCTTGTGAAAATCAAATAAAAAAAAAAATAAATAAATAAAAATAATTTAGATTTGAAATATTTATTTATACAGTAAATGTAATTGCTTGAATTTAATATCATTTGATTGGAGTGAATAGAAAATCGGAAAAAGAAAATTTTAGTTTTCTGTGACATTGATTCTTATCCCAGGTGTGACCTTTACATCAATGTCAAAGTTCTCAAATGATTCAAGAGGACAGTCTGGAGGTCAAAGATATTAAGTGGACAGTGTGAAGGTCAAAGATATTAAGTGGACAGTGTGAAGGTCAAAGATATTAAGTGTACAGTCTGAAGGTCAAAGATATTAAGTGGACAGTCTGAAGGTCAAAGATATTAAGTGGACAGTGTGAAGGTCAAAGATATTAAGTGGACAGTCTGAAGGTCAAAGATATTAAGTGGACAGTGTGGAGGTCAGAGATATTAAGTGGACAGTGTGAAGGTCAAAGATATTAAGTGGACAGTGTGAAGGTCAAAGATATTAAGTGGACAGTCTGGAGGTCAAAGATATTAAGTGAACAGTGTGAAGGTCAAAGATATTAAGTGGACAGTGTGAAGGTCAAAGATATTAAGTGGACAGTGTGAAGGTCAAAGATATTAAGTGGACAGTGTGAAGGTCAAAGATATTAAGTGGACAGTGTGAAGGTCAAAGATATTAAGTGGACAGTCTGAAGGTCAAAGATATTAAGTGGACAGTGTGAAGGTCAAAGATATTAAGTGGACAGTGTGAAGGTCAAAGATATTAGATGGACAGTGAAGGTCAAAGATATTAGATGGACAGTGTAAAGGTCAAAGGATTTAGCGGCCATTTTCATGGTAAAAGATGTTAAGTGGACAGTAGGCAGTTAAAAAATATAAAGTGTACAGTCTAAAGGTCAAAAGTTTTAAGTGGACAGTGTGAAGGTCAAATGTTTTAGGTGGTCAGTGTGAAGGTAAAAGATGTTGAGTATACAGTCTAAAGGTCAAAAGTTTTATGTGGGCAGATTTTAAGTTAAGATTGAACAGATTTTTGCCCTCATTAAAAAACATCCTTTTTTCTGAAGTCAATACCTTAGAATAACTTTGAAGAACATCGATGACAAACTGTCAACAAGGCTAACATTAAACATCAGTAATATAAGTTATATAAAGTAAAGTATTTTATTCATATATAATTTAAATATATATCTATTCTTGTCTATATAACTGTTGAAATATATAAACAGCTGTTGTCAACTATTTTAATATACATGTACATAAATTTTAATCAATCAAATTAAATATGTAATATTAAATCTTAACCACAATGGGATATACTTGGAAGTGCATCATATTATTTCTGTTAAAGAGAAATCATAACTTAATATTGTTATACTTTTCATTAGTAATATTTCGATTATTAATTCTAACAATCTAGAAAATTGATTTTAACACTGAAAATAACCTTAGGAATGCTAGTTAACTTGCTTACAATATGGCAGATTAATTTATCAGACTTTTCAATCCACAAAACTGGTATTGAACTACCAAGTAGAGGCCTACCACAAAAAAGCAAACCCTTTTTCAATTAAATTGATAGTCAACTGAGGTTGAATCCATAGTGATGCATTTAAAAGCTAATGCTTTATACACTAGGGCACTACAGCCTCAACAAAGACATTTCAAATGTTTTTTTAAAAAAAAATTAATATCTGTTTTGTTGACAAAGGTAGGTTGTAAATTTTTTGTCACTAAATGGTTAATTTTTGGTCACTTGTTTTGATAGTCAAGATGTTAATAAAAATTTGTAAATTCACAGTGTTATCTAATTATATCATCTTTAAATGAAACAATTTGTCGAACTCTAAATCACAAAAATTGTTTACCCATACTGTTATATTGTATCAAATTATTCAAATGCAATGTTTTCAACATTAACAAATAACAAATAAAAAAATAAAAGGGCTTCTTGGGCGGAGATCTTAGTGCTGTACCACTACAGTAGCTTAATTGGTAGAGTGGTCACTTTGTATGATGGAAATCTGGCCAAGACTTGAAAATAGGTAGTAACAGTTCTTTCCCCAAGCACTCAACATTTAGAAATGAAAGTCACAGGTCTTTGGAGGAGATCTTAAAAACTGATGACCCATGCATGGCAGGCATGGCACATTAAAGAACCCTCCCTCCTGTTGCCATAAGCAATCTGCAAAGGTAAAAAAAAAATTCCGCTTCACCTATAGCTGATGTCTTGATATAAGTGAAATATTTTTAACTGGAACATAAAACCCCATAAAATCAATCAATCAATCAATCCATCTTAAATGCATAAATAGATGACTGCGCCTCTCAGTCTGCTCATGACAAAATCCCTTTAGGCACATTCTGTTTTGAAAAAGTTTGTCAGATCACTTGCTAGAAGTTGGTTGATCATAAAACAATTACTCCACTCAACTTCACATGGAAAAATTTTGTATTTTGATAATTGTGAAACTCAAACCTTTTAATGATTTATATTAGGCTCAAATATTACCATGATGTTTCTTACGATATCGATTAAACTAAATCACTAACCGACTTTTCTCCTGTAATTGGGTGAATTTGAAAAAATAAAATTCTATATAATTGTATGGTTTCTATGGTTTTGACATGAATAATGAGAGGAAACCCAGGTGTAATTTATTGATTGATTTTGGTAAACTGTTGTTAATGAGACTTTGATCAATTGCAAAACTTCGAATCAGTAAATTTTAATGTTCCTTGCCAAATAAAAATCATTCTTTGCAGAAGCAATATTTTTACAAATAAATCACTATGGTAGGTTAGTTGTTAGAGTCATTCAGTATGTTTAAGGTTTATTAAATGGGTCTGGCTGAACCAAAAATGTTTGTGACTGTTTTTGCCAAGCACTTGGCATTTAGCTAAAATTAAAGCTTCTAGCTTTCTTTAGAAGAGATTAACCTAAAAATATTTTGCAATAGGCATTACATACTAAAGAACATGACCTTCATATTGCCCTAAGGACATGGCAAAGGTCAAAATCTCTGCCACTTTTACCTGATGATATTCTGATGTAATTGAATTAATCTCTACTATTTTACCAATGGGATCAATTGAATAATCCAATTGGTTGTAAGTGTGTTTGTTGACATTTAAAGCCGCATCAGTAATTTTGCAGCGTTTTTTAAATTGATTATAGGGTAAAGAAAGCATAATGTATTAGTTTTTTAAATTCCAAATTTGGATTTATGTTCACTAAAAATCCCAAAGTAAAAAAATCAACCAATTCCCCAAAATCTAACCAGAATGGTGATTGGTAAGTTATATCCAGACTTTAAAATGGTGGAGAATACTATATTGGGTGATGACAACTTACAAACTGTATATTATCTTTCTTAGTTAATTTCCAACCAGGGTGGCGATTGGTCAGGTGTATCTTCCCTTTAGAAAACTCTGTCACCAACACCCTGCCCCCTTTTTTAAATGAAAATTTGTGTAGAAAAAGTTACCCCCTGTGTCAAGCTGATATTCTCATTAATGTTTAGCAGTCTCCTTTCATGTATAAATCTCTAAATGGTTCATGAAAATTCATGGAAAATCCTGATTTAAGACTGATTTTATTGGATCAGAGACACTTAGATGTGTAATGAAGAGTATAATTCAGGATTGCTACATTTAAAACCATCAAAATCCTTGATAAACAGAGACTTATACACTGTATATGTCTTAGCAATATTTGTTATGCCACTTAAAGTGATCTTTATAATCATTGCTAGAGCACATAAGAGCACTCTAATTCAATAATCACTCTCCAAGGAAGGAGATATTGCTTAAATTCACAGCAATCATGAACGCTGTTAAGTCCCTATCGATTCCGACTCTGTAACAAGCCATGTCTACTTGAATAATAATTGGCTTGATTGAGAATTTTACTGCAATACAAGAAAGTTACATGCTGTCACGCTGTACTTGTAATGATTTATTGTTTACTAACCAGGGAATTCTAGTCAGTTTTAATTGATTAAATCATTGTATTTTAGTTGTACAATATTTTTTATTTACACGAGATAATTAATTGGTAAATTGAGAATTGTTGTGTTAAGATAGATACAGAGACTTTTATTTAAGTATTTGTATGTTATAAATAAAATACTGAATTTTATATTGAGTGATATAAACCTATAGATAATGTTATTTGAGATTTGTATTGTATGAGTTTAAAACAGCCTCATTGGCTCAGTGATAAAGCATCTGCCTTGAAAGAGAGGTTTGGGGGTTTGAACCCTAGCTGGGTTATATGTAAGACTTAAAATTCCTTGTCTGGCACTCCGCTTTAAGAGGTCATAGTATTGACTGGTTTATCCAGTGCTAAAGTAATGTGACTGGGGATTGGTATATTTGTCTCTTGCATAAATTGACTCTTCATGCCTCACAAACATTTTGTCTAAACTGGATTTTTTTTCTTACTTTTAAAGAAAATTTATCTTTAAAATCCTGTAAAATTTAAAACAGGATGCATGTTTAACACATAAAATGTATGGTTTTGTTGTAATTACAATGTTACTTAGCTGTAAATGCATGTTATGTTTTAAATACAGTAGTCACACTATCTTGTTTTTAGTATTTTCTTTTGGTTTTATATTGATTTAAAATAACCTGACAAATTATTAAAAGTTAAGAAAGACATCATGTATATGTAAGAAAATAATGTCAGATTATGTCCCTAGAGAAGCACCATTTTGACATCATGTATGTGAAAGAAAATAATGTCAGATTATGTCCCTAGAGAAACACCATTTTGACATCATGTATGTGTAAGAAAATAATGTCAGATTATGTCCCTAGAGAAGCACCATTTTGACATCATGTATATGTAAGAAAATAATGTCAGATTATGTCCCTATAGAAACACCATTTTGACATCATGTATGTGTAAGAAAATAATGTCAGATTATGTCCCTAGAGAAGCACCATTTTGACATCATGTATGTGTAAGAAAATAATGTCAGATTATGTCCCTAGAGAAACACCATTTTGACATCATGTATGTGTAAGAAAATAATGTCAGATTATGTCCCTAGAGAAACACCATTTTGACATCATGTATGTGTAAGAAAATAATGTCAGATAATGTCCCTAGAGAAACACCATTTTGACATCATGTATGTGTAAGAAAATAATGTCAGATTATGTCCCTAGAGAAGCACCATTTTGACATCATGTATGTGTAAGAAAATAATGTCAGATTATGTCCCTAAAGAAACACCATTTTGATGATTTTCCTGGTTTCAGATGGTACTGACAATTAAATGACAAGATACATGTATAGTTAATTATATAGACTCTGAGGAGAAACAAATGTTCCTCTTTAATGGAGTGCTGTGTCAGGTCATAGCATGGTGAATTTCTATCATTTCTGGGACCCCTGTGACCAAGTGGTTGACAGTGCTGACTTATGATCATATCACTTGAAGTTACACCATCTGGAATTCTATTGGGGTACTTGTGAGAAAAATTTATCATTTAAAGGTCATTTGTTATCTCTTGGTTAATGTACTTCCAACTTCTTCAACCATCCAAGAACTTACCGTCTCAATATAAGTTAAAGAATCTTATCTGGTGTTAAACACCATTACTTCACTACAGTCTTAGCAAAGAATCTTATCTGGTGTTAAACATCATTACTTCACTACAGTCTTAGCAAAGAATCTTATCTGGTGTTAAACACCATTACTTCATTACAGTCTTAGCAAAGAATCTTATCTGGTGTTAAACACCATTACTTCACTACAGTCTTAGCAAAGAATCTTATCTGGTGTTAAACACCATTACTTCACTACAGTCTTAGCAAAGAATCTTATCTGGTTTTAAACACCATTACTTCACTACAGTCTTAGCAAAGAATCTTATCTGGTGTTAAACACCATTACTTCACTACAGTCTTAGCAAAGAATCTTATCTGGTATTAAACACCATTACTTCATTACAGTCTTAACATTTTTATGAATGTATGATTAGTTTATCATAGTGGAATGGAGTAATGGTGTTTTACACCCCAGTCAAGATTTTTTCACTTGTTTTGAGGTGGTCAGTTCTTGGATGGTGGAGAAAACCAGAATGCCCGGAGAAAACCACTGACCTTCAGCAATTGAACTGACAAACTTTCTTACACTTTGATCTGTCCTGAGTGGGATTCGATCCCAGGCGGTGAGAGGCGCAGTGATCCGTAAGCAATAATTTATCTGAGCTTTGTACTAAATCTGCAGGAGCAGTATAAAATTTCAACAAGACCATATAGGATCCAAACCTACGTCACCCCTGCATTATTACTACAGGTACTTATTTCTGATATTAAAAAATTTGATATCTTTAATAGTTTTTAATGTAAGAAATAAGTGATTTTTCAACGAGGAATAGTCAGAAAATACTTACACTACAGATTTTGTAACAGCTGTGAAACACATGTATCAAATACTGTTGTTTTATCAAATGTTCTCTCAAGCTCATGTTCTACTCAGGTGTGATATTTACTGACCAAGTATAAACCATATTAGGTCACCAACACACCTTGTAATGATTATATCCTACCAATTTGGTAATGAAGTTTTGAATCATAAAACTAAACTTTTACATCTGCATCTAGTGATTGTAGAACTTTGCAATTTTGTTGTGAGAATATATTGGAAGTATAGAAGAACATAGTAGCTACATGAACATTGCATAAAAACAGTCTAAATAGCATTATTGGTTTGGATGAGTTTCACAACTGTTGAAAAATTAGCAGAAAAGCAAGGTAGTTTGTGTAATTCCTTTATAAAACATTTATTTGTAAAAAAAGTGATTAATTTTATTAATTCTTCAAAATCAAATTCATTATGTGAATATACAAAGAATATATAATGTGGAAATTACAAAAATTAAGCTTTTTGTAAGTAAAGACCAATTTCTTTAATTTATGAAATAACAATTGGCACATTGAAAGATTTAATGGCATGATATTACTTTGTCAATCCAAATTAATATAAGTACATTTATAATCAATGTTTCAATGTTTTATTCTTTACATATTGCCTATTTTTCCCTCAACAATAATTTTGCATCAAGTTCTTGAATGTCTTGTTGCTAAGCACATGTTTTTCAGTTACAAACTACTATTTTGTAACTTCAATACTTTGACAAAATGAGTTTAACTTCTCATTTATTCCTTATGTGAGTATTTTGAAAGCACATACAGTTGCATTATCAAATTTTAACATATGTGCCTTTTTGATAATGTAAACTATGCACCGTTCATATGCTTTTCTTTAAAAATGACAAAGTTCCATGTGCAATAATTTTACCAAAAAATCATCAAATGTCACCAAAATAGGAGGTGCAGATCACTGATGTGTGCAAAACAAATGGGTGAAGTTTTATTTAATTTGGATAAGGTTCATAAGAGTTATGGATTACACAATCTATGTACCATTCATATGTTTTCCTGTGAACAATGACAAAGTTACACAAGCAATAATTTTACCAAAAAATCGTCAAATGTCACCAAGACAGGCGGTGCACATCACTGATGTGTGCAAAACAACTGGGCTAAATTTGATTTAATTTGGATAAAGTTTATAGGAGTTATGGATTACACAAACCATGCAAAGATGAGGTGTGACAGAAGAACTGATGGAATGATGGACGGACATTGTTGAACCATTTCCAGACCTGCTTCGCCTCTGGCGACGCAGGAAAAAAAAAGAATAAAATAATAATAATGATGAAAAAATAATAGATTAATTAATTAAAAAAAATCAGTCAATCTGGAACTCAAATGCACAACTACATCTTTATGAAAAAAAAGGAATCCTTTGATCAACTGCTATCCAAAAGTATCAGATTTGTTGCCTAGGTGATTTGATTCTAAATACAAGTAAACAACAATCTGACTTGGAGCTCTTGTGATAAATATGAATGGCAAATTTTATCATGATAAAAAGCAGACACAGCATTTATATATTGGTACTTTTTACTGTGCATGGATGTTGTTCAAGGCATTTTAAGGAAACCAAAGGCTTCATTTCTCACCAGACGTTAGCTGTACACATGTTTATATAATGTAAGTTTACCTTGCATTGTCGGCAAATATATTTTGTAATTATGAAACTTCAGACCAAGATCGCATAATTTTCAGAATTTTTTTATGCAATTAAGCGGAATTTAGAATTTTGTTTATGCAAATAAATGAAAATTTTAACATTATTTAGATAGGAAATGGTTTGGTGCAGAGAAAAATTATGCAATTAAACGGAATATGCAATTAACCAGTATGCTAATAAGTGGAATCTACTGTATTATATATACATGTATATATGCGTATATTTTGGAAAATAATTCAATGGCTTACTTAAAATACCTGTCATTCTTCAAAGGAATTTCTCACATAGCAATTGTTGGCTTGCACAGGTATACTACATGTAGTCAGAAGTAAATGTGCTGGGGTACATGTAAAAAAACTTGTATATCTAAATACTAGTATATATATCTGCATACTTTTACTTTTGTATTTTTTGATCTACTATTTAAATATTTTCCAAATCAATACAGGGTTATAATATAAATTCATCCATACATGTATGTAAACTTTAATGAATTTGATATAGGTCTTTAGTCAAAAAGAGTGATTTTAAGATAAATAAAAAAAAGACTTCATTACAAATAATTTATTGAAATATATACTAGTATATACCATACACTTCTATGGATTGAAGATTTAAGTGAAAAGATTTTAAATTAGTTTGAATTTAGACTTACAAAATTTATAAAAGGGATCTTGCCACGATAAATAAATATCATCATGCTCCGCTAGAGATGTGACAAGACTTGCTAACACTGCCTCAATTTATTGTCATCATTTGTTTAGTAAAATTTTGAGTTTAATAATTTACATGTGTAATATAAAAGATAAAAGCTTTATGAATTCAAAATACTGTGACAATAAATGTGGGGACAAAGTTAGTAAAGGTCATCTTATACAGAGAAGCTACAATATTCTTCTGCAGATAAGCTACCGTACACTGTTCTTTTGCAGACAAGCTATATTGTTTTTCTATAGAAAAGCTACACTGTTTTTATACTGACAACATTTTTCTCAGAAAAGCTCAAATTCTTTTGACAAAGTTTTTGTGTAGGAAAACTACATGTACACTGTTTTTTTGACCGAATTTTTTTGTGCAGGCAAGCTAAACTTTTTCTAACAGAATTTTTTGTGCAAGCAAGCTAAACTGTTTTTTTCTGACAATTTTTTGTGCAGGCAAGCTACACTGTTTTTCTGACAGAATTTTTTGTGCAGGCAAGCTACACTGTTTTTCTGACTGAATTTTTTGTGCAGGCAAGCTACATTTATGACAATTTTGTGCAGGCAATCTACACCATTTTACTTACAGAAGTTTTTGTGCAGGCAAGCTACACCTTTTTCTGACAACATTTTTTTTTTGTGCTGACAAGCAACACTGTTCTCCTGACAACATATTTCATATTATAGTAAATCAAAAGTGCATATTCATTTTTTTCATGGTTTTTTATGAAATAAGCAAGTTTTTATTTGATAAATTTGATAAATCGCAACTTTGACATTTGTTGTTGACAGACTATTCAATCATATAAATTTTCTAGAGTATGTTTCAGTTTTCAATTTATACTACTAGACTATTTTGTGCGAAGACATCAGAAGTTTGCCAATCTTTTCTATCCAGAAAAACCCACACAATTTCATCGATTTTGTTCCAGATTTCTCAGAAAATATCAATTGATTTATTTAGTAATGTTCCTAAAGCTAAATCTTAGAGATAGAAATTACAGGGTGTTTAATCAATCAGAAACATAATAAATGTTTATATGGTCTTTGACTTGACTTCACCACAATAAATCTCTCCCATCTCAAGCCAAATTTGTGTATTCCAAATATAAACTAAAACATATAACATTTGTATGGGTACTGTAAACATCCTAAAAATTCAAGCACTAAAATATACCATATTTCTTTATATAATGTCAATGTCATTAAAATCATTATATATGTAATGTAAACATTTCAAAATATGTCCTAATTGAAATAAATCCTTTTTAAGTACAATAAAACCTTATTACATTGCCACCTTTGGTTAAGTCTAATTTTGGCCTTTTTGGTAATAAATTGAGGGCAAGCATATAATAAAAATATATTCAAAAGATTTTGTAGATAAGTGAAGAGGCAAATTTTAGGGGCATTTAAAAAAGATTCACTGTACCTAAATTATTAGCATGTCTGTTGTAGCTCTCCTTAATTTTTTTTATGGCGAAAGTGGTTAGGAGGCCAATAACAAATAATACAGGGTCATTAAAACAATATTTTTGGATACTTGATTTATTAGATTGTGTACGGTAATGTTGGTTTTCTTATCATTTAAGGAGAGTGCAACCAGAATGGAACTAAACAGATAAGACTAGTTACTTAGAACCATTTGTAAAAATGATAAAAATGTGTGAACAATAATATTGTGTGCTCAGTATGGTAATCATTATTACTACTGATAACAGTTGAAACAAAATACAAATATGGAAGTAATATTTGTACATGATAGGGTTACATGTGTACTGCCATTCAAAAATAACTATAAACTGGGATTTTGATGTAAAACTTTATGTGGAGTTGATTAGTGACCACACATTGAACATTTTTACAAATTGTCTGACAATATATAAAAATTTATACCAGAAATTTCAATTTTAATTTGGCTTTATAATGTTTTCATTATTTAAAAAAAGAAAAGAGTGTGTGTGTGTGTGTGTGTGTTTGTGTGTGTGTGTGTTTGTGTGTGTGTGTGTTTATTTTGTCAAAGGATGTTTTATGCTAATGTCATATGCTACTTTTGGATTTTTATGAAATATTACATTCAAAAGTAGCATAATATGACAATATACATGTATTGACATTTGCTATTTTTTGACTGTATTATTTTGTAAAAATTTAAAGGTAGCACAAAGTAAAAAATTGAATAATTTTATTTTGGAGAGCAGAGAAATATACTACCGGTACTTCTGGCCCCAGTTTCACAATTATTCATTCAGCTGAGTGTACACTCAACTCAAATGTTCTCATTTTTCTCTCATCAATATTTTAAATTTTTTTTGTTTTATGAGCGAATGTTTCGTTTTGTTTTACAAAACTTCACTAAACAATTTAAATATAACATTAGATATTCAATTTTTACTTTGTATTGTCTTAGAAATTGAAATTGAAATATTCCCGAATTTGAGTTGAGTGTTCACTCAGTTGAGTGAATGATTGTGAAACTGGGGCCTGGTAAAAAATGCTAATATAAAGATAAGCATGAGCTGAAAATGAAAAGTCAAAGTACCATGCTTTATAGATTTTGTCCTTATATTATTATGTAATTTTGACATTTTAATAAAGATTTTAAGCCTGCTGTGTATTTTTTACATCCTTGCAGAATGACATTTACATTACACCTCGCCTGAAAAGCATTGCTGTTTTTTTTTAAAGCAAAATGTCAGCTTTTGTAAATCCATATTCAATAGAAATAATTGTTTTGCACAAACTTTCTTTAAAGGTATAAAAAATGATATTCTGACACTTAGTGAACACTTCTAGCATAATGACTTGGCTTATTTTATAAGCAAAATTTACCTTTGGCATCTCATGGATAACATTCCAAAAGAATTTCAGAACTAAAAATACATGTAATACAAACTGGCTTGGCTGGGCTTGGCCTGTCTTGAAGCTAAAAAATTCTCATTGTATCTTAGTTGTATTATTTTGAATTGACAAAGCAGATGAAACTAAATTAAAATTGAATGTAGGGTCTTTTTACACAGACATTGTATGACTTGTGACATAATTAGGAGTATTTTCATGAGAGAGTTACATATGTATACATGTATGTTAAATGACTTAGCTCCAAGCTTTGTTCAGACATTTTTACATATAGTTGTTATATATTTTTTCTCCATATCTAGAAATATTTGCTGTTTCAAAGCCTAAATAAATTTTGTTTCAAAGAAGTATGTTAGTATTCAAGTAAATGCATAAAAAGTCTTATGAAATTAAAACTCAACTTTAAAAAAAATTTAAAATATAAATTGTATAATATATAATGTGGAATGACTATATAGTCAGTTCAGGATAAAATATGATTACCAGTGTCCATAGGCCCATTCTAGAGTGTGTATGTACACTTTCCCTTTGGGAAGCAAGCCATTCAGGAGTGAGTGTTCACACAAGTGCATGTGTGTGACCACTGTCACTAACTTAAGGTTGTTTGTCTTAGATTCTACATGACTTCTTGTGGACAAAGTTTATAAGAAATGTTCTTATAAATTCTGAACCAACATGTTTTTCAACTTATTTTTCAGTGCAAGTGTATGGTATTTCTCTAAAAGGGGTTTAAATGATAGAATTAGTCAAAACTCATATACAGATGCCCTATTTGATTTGTATTTTGGCTTATTTCTCAAGTCAAGATGTGTGTGATTGACAAATATTGGGATTACGGGAAATATAATCACCTATTTTTTTAAGACCTTAAAAGAGTAGTCTTAAGCATGGATTTTTGGATCACAGCGCTTGTCACCAAGGCAGATCATAGTGTGAGACAGTTTGTTAGTTTGCTTGCCAAAATAAAATGAACTGCTCAAAAAAGTGAAACAATCTTGATTGTAGCGTAAAACACTATTAATCCAATCCAATTCTTATTTTTCACTTTAATTTTAGATTTAGGTTTCAAACAGGATTGATCATAAAAGTCTTCATACATTTACTCATTCTTCTTTAACTTGTAAGCTGGGAGTCCAGGGACATCAATTCTCTTAATGTTTTTTTTTATATTTTAGGTGGTGTTACTGGAGGTATAGAAATATGTATAACATTCCCTACAGAATATGTCAAAACACAGTTACAGCTAGATGAACGATCGGGGAAGGCCAAACGTTTTACAGGACCTATAAATTGTGCAACAGTGACAATTCGTGAACATGGTTACTTAGGACTTTATAGAGGTCTGAGTATTCTATTACTGGGATCTATACCAAAATCGGCCATCAGGTTTGTTTATTTCAAACCAGGGATATTTTATTGTCTCCCCTGTCATCATGGCAACCATTGGTGACAGTAGGAGCTATAGTGACAGTTTACTGGTAATTCTTGTCAGTTGTGTTTCATAGATGATAGAGAAAGCTTAAATGATATCCAGCGGTTTTATAGCCATATAAATAAGTGTTAAGAAGTGATATTTTGAATATTGGGCATCAATCATTGCCACAGAAGGTGATATTTTAAAGGGATATGTTTCTATGGTTCAAGAATATATTCTGCATCCTCATCAGGAATGTAACAATTACTATATAAAGAGAGAGAGAGAGAGAGAGTAGATTTTGCACACAGTAAAACATTTAGCTTTGTGACTGTGTGTACCAGCAGTGTGTTATTTCCTGAAGGAAATAAATGTTTAAATCTTGAAAGAACATATGTAATTAAATTGTCTTTTCAATTGAGTAGATACATGTTGGTATATCTGAAAAAAAAAAAAAACAACCTGAAGATTAAATTTCAAAATATCTGACATATAAGACATTTTATTATATCAAGATTTTACTACATGTAAAGCACATGTTACTTAATTTACACAAAATCCAAAACGGTCTAAAGCCTTTTAGAAAGTTTGTCAGTTGGTTTGCAGAAAGTCTGTAGTTTTCTCAAGGTACCCAGCTCCTTCTCTTATCCCAGAACTGATTACCTCAATATAAGCATGCATAAAGTATGCACTTCTGGATTACAGTGCCTCTCGTTGCCTAGGTTCAAATCCTGCTGGGACAAATTCTAGTATAAGAAGGTTTGTTAGTTCACTTGCCAAAGGTTGGGGATTTTCTCTTAGTGAGCACTTTGATTGTCTCACCCATCCCAGAACTGACCACCTTGATGTTAATGAAAGAAACTTGACTGGGGTGTTCGATACCATTTCTCAATTCAAGTTCAAAATGTAATATTAAGACAGTGAATTATGAGTTTTAGTAGCTAACAAATTAGCAATTTTTTTTGTGTTGGTGTTTTCATAATTTATTGTAACTGTTGTGTTAATATTTGCAGGTTTGGTGCTTTTGAATACTTAAAAGGTCACAGTGTTGATGAAACAGGAAAGTTAACAAGCGGAAAAAAATTACTATGTGGTCTAGGTATGTCAGTCACAGTTTATGATTAACAGTTCTTTTTAAATTGAACACTTGTCAAAGACTGAATAAGGTTAATACTTAGCTCAACTGGCTATAGCCAGAATCAAGATGAGTAGTTCAGCATTGAATTTTTTTTTTATTTAGGTATTGGGAAAATATCCTAAATGGATACTTTGCAAACTATGTAATTCACAATATTGATGCTTAATTACGAAATATAAGTACTGAAAAAAAACTTTTATCATTTATTAAAAATTATTTCTAAATAAAAATATGAAAAATGGGCAATGAAAAACTTACTACACATTTATATATAGCAAATTTCTATGGGTATTCTGGTTTTCTTTTCCATTCCAGAACTCAACACCTCAATATAAGTGTAAGAATCTTGACTGGGACATAAAACATCATTACTCTATAGCAAACATTAGAACAATTTCATTGGCCTCGATGATATTGCAAACAATTTTTTATTCTGCATGTGCTTTGGTGTGGCTCATTGGAACCTGTAGTTTTTTGCCTTTCAACCAATGAAACCATTAAAAATTTTGAAAAAAAAAAAAAATTATCAAATAATTATTTTGAAAAACAAAATATTTGATAGAATGTCTTAGTCAAAAGTGCTTTGTTGTGGTCTAGTACAGTTTTGGTAAAGAAGAAAATAAAAGTACAAATGACAAAAATTGTATTCAGGACTACTGGTATATCATATTATAAAAGAAACATAAATTTGGTTTGAAATCATATTTTGACATCCCAGATTTTCCTGTCTTAACAAGACAAAAAATCCAGAAATCTGTTTCCCATCATTAATCAAAAAGAAGGGGTAAACAATTCATAATCATGTTTTGTAGCTCTAATGGCAATAATTTGGAGAATTTTTCCACTGCTTTTTAAATTTTTGTGATGTAATATTTGTGTTTATTTTGTTATTTAGGTGCTGGCGTAATGGAAGCTATTTTTGCGGTAACGCCAATGGAAACGTTAAAAGTTAAATTTATGAATGATCAAACATCACGAAATCCAAAATATAAAGGATTATTTCATGGTGTAAGAGAAATAATAAAACATCAAGGTAATTTATTTATTGCTTCAACAATATATTTTGTTCTTTTTTGTTTTTATACATACACAGAGCTTGGGAGGTTGTGGGTTTGAACCCAGACCGGGTCTGAGACCAAGACTTGAAAGTGATCTGACCCAAGACCTTGAAAGTGAGTATCGACTGTTCTTTCGCCAAGCACTCAACAATACAAAATGAAAATCAAGATTCTTTTGGATGGGAACTTAAAATAAACAAGGTCCCTTGTCACAGTAGGCATGGTATTATAAAGAACCTTGCTGTATAATGTCATCAGTACAACACATGGGCAAAATGTCTGCACTTTTGTCTATAGCTGGCGACATCTCTATATAAGTGAAATATTCTTGACTGGTATGTTAAACACTGTTACTCAACTCGACTCACATACACAGTCACTTCTATTGTTGCAAATCTTGTGCACTGGAGTAAAACAGATCATTTGTTTGACAATTGATAACTCTTGTAATTTTGATTGGATTTAGTAGCACTACTATCAAGTTTAAGCATTACAGTTCCAATTTCAGAAGCATCACACCTGCATGATTTTTACCAGTATTGTGCTATTCTTAGAACAATATTTGTGTCATATTACCATAATTATTTCAAAAATCATTATCAAATGTTCTCTATTTGCACAACTAAAATCTGATAAAACTAGGTGCATGCTGTCTTTGCAGATATTTTAAACAGGTAATATAGTAAAATTATCCCCAAATTCTCAGCCTCACTAAACCTTTAAAATGTAGTTTTGATGTATTAGTTGGTGACAAGAATTATGTACTTTCAGTAGTTTGATTTTATTTTTATTTTCAGGGATACAAGAAACATATCGGGGAGTGGGCCCTACAATATTAATGTTCTTATTTTGATGTGCTTCTCAGTGATCATGACGAGCATGTGTACTTTCAATACTTTGATTTATTTTTATTTATTTTACTGTATTTTTATTTTCAGGGATACGAGGGACATATCAAGGGTTGAGCCCTACAATATTAAAACAAGGAACAAATCAGGCGATGAGATTTTTTGTTGTTGAGAGTTTAAGAGATTATTACCAAGGTGGAGATATTAGTGTTCATGTACCCATTCACTGGAATGTTATCTTTGGTGCTATAGCAGGCGTTGTTTCTGTGTATGGAAATACCCCTATAGATGTCGTTAAAACAAGGATGCAGGTAAATACTCTATATAACGGTAGCCCTTAAAAATCAGGCCTCAGTTTCACATTTGTTCACTCAATTGAGTGTACACTCAACTCAAATTATGGAATGTTTCAATGTCAATTTTTAAGACATTATATAGTTGAAATTAAATAATTATCTTATATTTAAATTGTTAAGTGTATGTTTGTTGAACAAAACAAAACATTGTGTCATAAAAACTAAAAATATTTAAATATTGATGAGAGGAAAATAAGAAAATTTGAGTGTACACTGAATTGAGTGAATGATTGTGAAACTGGGGCCAGGTTAAGGCCTAAAATAAAATTTACTTTGTTTGCCATCGCCCGCCTGACCCATTTGAAATGTCTCTACCCAAAAAAATTTTATTGCCATCAATTCCATTAATCTTTTTTTTTTTTTTACTTCTCATACAATGTAAGAAACAGTATTAAAGGGCAATAACCCTGGCAAGTGAGACGTCCGGTGAGCAGGTTTATACGGTAGTAATGTGTAGTAAAATGTGTTTCAAATGACTTATGAAACCAATTTAAACTATTTCAAAATGTAATAGATTAAGTTTCAAAAAAATAAATTTTTTTCCCATCCTACCTTCCCAGATGTGGATAGCGTGGGTCGGAAAACAGCAAACAAAGAATTTTTAAGTTTGGCCTGATATAATGATTTTATTGTGGTTTTTTTTTTATATACATCTCTTTATTAGTTACCAACATGTAATCTAAGCTAACTTCAGCTCCTATTTCTGCCAGGTTTCTCAAAGACTGAATTAGTCGTATTTGTTGTTTTTTCCACTTTTATTTCAATTTTTTTTCTGGATCAGTTAACCCCTCTTTTTCACTTTCTGTCACTCTCTTTTCTCTTGCTGTTTAATCAAAACTAATATTGATTTGACATAATGATACTGATGTCGATTTTTAGGCAAAATACTACGGAAAGTTAGAGGTAAAATTGTTGTTCATGTGTTCATGAGTTTTACTTAACTGTTTAACTGTTTAAAATGATCCATTGCACGTTTGAACTTTGAGTGTCAATATAGATTGAAGGTAATTCCTTTTACTGGCAAAGTTTGATTTTTATGATGTCATATAGGCTTGAACACTATTCGTTACACTGACAAAGTTTGAATTTGAGTGTTGTATAGGTTTTGAATGTTGTTTTTTTAACTGACAAAGTTTGAATTTGAAGTATTTGTATAGTTTTTTAATGCTATTTTTATAACTGACAAAAATTTGAATTTTTAACTGAGTATTGTATGGTTATGAATGCTATTTATTTTACTGATAGAGTTTGAATTTTGAAATTGTTTGCAGCTAATGTATGTTATATTGCACTGAATAATTAAATTTTAATAAACATACCTTTTACACAAATTATGCATTAATTTCGAATTTGCCAAAAGTCGTGGTCTAAAGCAATCTAATGAATCAAGAAATCAAGAACGATCTCAGATAGCATATGGTATCCTAAACCCATTATGCATAACATAGTTGCAGCACACTATGTACACATTTTCAAAACCATTGGATAGAGTGGACCTTTTGCAGAGCTCTTTGACACCTTTTTGGTTTTCTTTATATGGTTAATCTGAATTTTGGCTAAAAATTCTGCTTTTATTCTGAAAAATATAAAAGAAAATCTAAAAATTATTTTTTTATAAATCTTTCTGATATTCAGTCACACAATGTCCTGATCTATTTTTTCCTTTCAGAAGAAATTAGAACATTGGGAAAAAATTGTAAATATTTTGAATATTTTTAAAATATATATAAGAAAGTAATTAACAGATCTGTTTCTGATATTTGATAATATAAAGAATCATAATACACTGATATATGCAGTTGTTTGTTCAGAATTATCTACACAATCAGTTTGAGTGTTTTAGGATGCTTTAATTATTATATGTTCAGGATTTTGGTCAAGCTACCACAGTTTAACTTAGATTTAGAGAATGGCTTTACAATTTATTGGAAGTTAAAGCACATTTGGCATGGGTAGTACAAGTTGTGATGCATTGAGTGTGTTTGTTTTACATGTAGAAGAGAATGCATCTAAGATTTTATGGTTTGCTTTTGAAATGGTTAAAGTGTGAATTTTGTAAATGTTTTTCACAGACTAGAAATTTAAATAAGTTTTATGCATGTTTAAAGACATTCAAGGGCCTGCTCTTTTTTTTTGTTAATAAAAAATCTTGGAAAAATTGTCATTATCAAATTACAACACTTGCAATTTTGTAACCAATTGATCAGTGCAAAATTGTGGGATATCATATGGTATATTGGTTATCATCATTTGGTGATATGTCAAAAATCTATTGAGGCAGTGAAAGATAGATTATAAAAAGCTTCAGAAGGCACAGTTATCAAGATATCAAATGTTAAATTTATAAAGAACTTGCTGGAATTAAGTAATGTTTTCAAGTTTATTTCTGATATCATTGAGCAAATGAGATTCCAGTTATCAAAGTTATTCCTGATATCATTGAGCAAATGACATTCCAGTTACCAAAGTTATACTGTAGTGGCTTGAAGTAGTGTTTTTTTTAGGTAAATTTTAAAGTTAATAAACTGGTAATCAAAGATAATTTTTAAAGGATAGGGAATGACAACGGAAGCTATAGTTATTCTTAAAGCAGAAATATTGTGTTTTATTACAAGATAATGCATGAAACAGAACTCATTTATGCATCCAACATTTGTACATAGCATTCACATCTGAATCCTACATCCTAATTTCAAAATTTTTT
>CM056607.1:23802649-24007649 GCA_029721355.1 Tegillarca granosa
TTTTGTGTTTTGCATAGCAGAAGTGAAACTTGTTTTTGTACGATTCATTTACTGAAAACTTATTGCTTATTTTAAAATGCGTTTCTTGAAATGTCTTGAAAACATGCAACTACATTAATGAATTTCCTTTTTGTTTAAAGTTTGTCATATTTTCTCAGTCCTAAGCACAATTGCACACAAACATTGGTGAATCTTATCCTGAATAAAATTTGGTCACTGAGTCTTATTTCTTGCTATAGTGACTTAAAATCTATATCTATTTGCGTCCGTAAATCTGTTGTATAATTGAATTTCATTAAATTATAATTGATTTAAGAACAGAATACAGCCTCTTTACACTGAAAACAAACCTGCTACGGATTCAATAGTTGTTACAAATATAATGGCCATGCAAAATTGCTTAAAACAATTTACACATATCACATTCTAAAAGAGAAAAATAATTTTTGCTAATATGAAGTTTTTGTAGTATTTGAATATAAAAACTACTTCCCGATTCCATGGTACATTACTAACTTAATTACTTTTAAAAATCAACTACCTTTTTTCTGTGGCTTGAAGAAGGGAGAGTATGAGTGGCCCTTGATAATCTGGACAAATGACATGATGTGAGAACAAGTCATATATTAGAACTAAGTTTTCACTACCACTGTTGTCTGGTCATTTTGTCAAAAGCAATTTATCTTTCAATGGGCTATCGTATAAGTGGCATTAAGTACACAAATACACTTTGGCCCTTTTTTACAACTGCTTTTAACTGTACTTTACACACTGTCCTTTCTTAGGAACATTCTTTGACCCCTAAACAATTTCTACAACTACCTTGCCTTAATAACTTTGTTTTTCAGTGATCCCCCACAACTACCCTGTCTTGAAAAGTCTACCTCTGTTTTTTTTTTTTTTCATAATTGCAACTAATTCTCCATTTTACTCTACAACTTCTTTGACCTGGGATTGATAGTTCATTGTGCATTACTTAACTGTTCTGCTCTGTAAATTTAGTCATCTATTGGTCTTCTTAAAAACTTCCTTACACATAGTGCTTCGGTTTCCTCCACTATCTCAGGAATGCCAATCTTAATTTTCAGTCAAAATATTGATTTTGATGCGAGACACTATTACTGTCACAGATAAGAAATGAGTTTCCGAAATGTGCACATATGGCACATCAAAATTTGTGTAATATATTTGTTTTTGTTACTGCAATTTATACATGCAAATTGATCCTGCTACAGTCAGGATGCAGATTTCAATTTTATTTAATAACAGTTTAAAAATTTATATCAAATATCATTTAAATGTCTTATAACTTATTACTCATATCTTGACTTGTACAGTATGTTTAAAAATGACAGTTTTACCTTCTGGAAGAAATGGTTTCTTAGTATTTATAATAAGCAACAGGTGAAATTACTAAAGATTGGAGATTTCTTTAATTTCTTTTAATTTAATTTTGGACATTTTCAAAAATTGGCTTGTCAGTGTTTACAGGAAAGATTAAGGCTATCTGTCATATAATCTTTTTATCAGTTCAACTTAACTACTATGCTTTCATTATTTTAATTTTAATATTTTTTATTTTCATGTCACAAAATTGTTTTAGAAATGTTTTCAATTCAAAAGTCTCTCTCAACCTTGGCATTAGTCATCAATGAAACATCTTTATATCAACTGAGTTCATTTTAGAAAAAAATTCTTTATAATACCAAAAATTTTAACTGAACAAAACAAATCATTACGATTTATTTAAAATCATATAGGTTTTTTTTAATCCATAATTGTTAATTACAGACCAGATAAACATAACAATCAGGAGTTCCCCACTGGTGAGGTCCCCATTCATAAAACCTAAGAAAGGGTGGCCACATAAAGAGGGGGCACTGAAGTATTTTTGCCATACAGACATTTCTCTGCTCAGTAGAAGTCGATCCTATTTTAAGGAGGAACTTATACTGATCATTTTAATATTCCAAAACCAGTATATTTTAATTGTCTGTTTGAGACAATTAATCAAATTCTAACAAACTGCAGTCACAGTTATACCATACACATCAAACTGGTTACTTCAAAATTGATTTTAAAATTGTGTTTGTTAAAACACAAATTTTCTAATTCTCTCTTAATTTTGTATCAGATTATAGTAACCAAGTGTTATGGTTGGCTATACACATAAATTTCTCTGGTCTGCTGAAGTCTGAGTTATCACTAATGTTGAGCTTGTTTCAGTTGACTATATAGCGTCTTTTTAATGGTGATATGCTGGTACTGGTTTATTCTCTTACACACCTAATTTTGGTCTGCTGGAATGGTACTCAATAAAAAAAAAAAAAAAAAAAAAAAAAAAAATAGAAAAAAAAAAAGAAAAAACAGATGGAAAAAAGTACAGAAAATGAAAAAAAAAAAAAAAAAAAAAAAAAAAAAAAGGAAAGAAAAGAAACCTACATTGAGCCATTTCAGTTGACTATATAGCGTCTTTATTTGTTCTAGGACTGGAATATTCTTAATTGTCTTTTTTGAGGGAAGTTACAAAAATTTCAGCAGATTGCAAATTGCAATTGTGCAGGTTTACCATGTGCTGTAAAAACTAGAACCAAACTGGGTTCTTTAATTGATATTCCAGATCTGGATGTTGTGATCTAGACTTGGAATATATCTGTCTCTTGTTAGACAAGTTAATCAAATTTCAAACATGGTTAACCTTAGAGGTAATATCTGGTCTTCTGAAACATGTTTAGAATTTATTGATGAATTTTTTTCAGTTTTTGCGGGGACAGTTTTCAAAAAGGTTAGGGTTTCAGTGGACCATCTTTTATAATATTCCAGTCTTGGAACATCATTAACTGTCTCATTTGAGACAAGTTAATCTAATTCCAACAGTTGCATTCACTAGGTTAATTACAAATTCATTCACAAACAGTTCAATGGTCTGTTAAAAATGAATTTTGTTGCTGTTTCATTTAAACACATGCATACATACATACATACATACGTGCAAAAAAGAAACAATAGACATGCAAACATCAAAACAGACACCATCATTTGTTATATAAAATACATGTTGTAATTGACACATATTTTGTAATGAAAGATCATAAATTTGTTCAAAAGTAGCATTGAATTTTTGTGTTTTGGATATTGTAACACAAACACACACACACACAAGCTTTAGAATAATAAATATTCTTTTTTTCCTATTTGTTTCTATTTTTGGAAAAAAGCTTCTATATTATGTAGTACTTTTGTTTTGGAATATGACAATTATATTGTTTTACTTGGTAACATTTGTAAAGTGGATTTAAAATTGCCTTGATGTAGGACAGATAGTCTTAATATACTCTTCAAACTAACACATTGACACATTTTTGAGCAGATAATGTATAATCAATGTATGTGTAAATATATAAAACAAATACCTGTTATATTTCGATGTGTCATATGTGCACATTTCGGAAAATCATTCCATGTTCTAGTGAGCCACTGCAGTAGCTCAGTTGGTAGAGTGCTCGCTCCGTAAGTGGAAGGTTGTGTGTTCGAACCAAGGCCGGGTCTGACCCAAGACTTGAAAGTGGGTAGTGACTGTTCTTTCGCCAAGCACTTGGCATTACGAAGTGAAAGTCACGGTTCTTTTGGATGGGAACTTAAAATAAATGAGGTCCCGTGTCATGGCAGGCATGGCATGATAAAGAACCCTGCTGTATAATGCCATCAGCGCAACGCACAGGCAAAATTTCTGCACTTTAGCCTATAGCTGGTGACGTCTCGATATAAGTAAGATATTCTTGACTGGGACGTTAAACACCATTACTCAACTCAACTCCATGTTCTAGTGTGACACTAGGGGCCAAAAATTTTGATAGTCAAAAAACATCAGCTAAACAGTTGAAAATTAATGTATCTAAAGTTCCAAAGTTAAATGAATCGAAATCCAGCTAAGGAATGTTTTGCATGACGGAACAAACCTTAGTTTTAAATAAATTTCAAAAATTAGGATGGCTTAAAATTTTGCTAAATAACAAGTACTGTCTACCCAGTTATGGATACCCTCGGGGAGTTTACTATTTAGGTTTAAAATGCAACAAAGATAATTGGCACACAATGAATCGTTAAATTTAATATTTAAAGTTCAAATAAAGCTAGAGCTAGAGTTCTCAAAATATCTATGTTGACTGTTTTAACAGACAATAAACACCCAGTATCAAAATGAAAATGAAGAGAGAGTGAATTTCTGTCCTGCACATATTATTGCAGATTGGTTCTTTTCTCAGTTTTTTGTGACTTGAAGTAGCAGAGTAGTTAGTAGCCTTTGTTACTGAGGACAAGACATTATTTAATAACTCAACTCTTTTAGAGTTAAGTCATCTCATTCTGCAACTAGTGCCTGCACAAGTCCACTTAAGCCTTCTTTACAACTGCTTTGCATTATGAACAGAGTACTCTATATGCTCTCTACGTCATCTTTCCTTTAAGAACATTCTTCCACCATTGACAATTTCTACAACTACCTTGCCTTTGTTTTTCATTTATTCTCCACAACTACCTTGCCTTGGAAAAAGTCTACCTCTTACTTTTTCCATAACTGCTACATGTTCTCCATTTTTACACAACTTCCTTGGCCTAGGATTATTAATCTATTGGCAATGCTTAAGTGCTTTGATCTGGAAATTTTGTCATCCATTGGTCTTCTTAAAACTTTCTAACTATATCGCTTTAGTTTTCTCCACTATCTCAGGAATGCTAACCTTGATTTTAAATTAAAATATTGATTTTTATTTTAGACACCATTACTCTATTAGTTTTGATTACTGCTTTTGCAATACATGCAAATTGATGGTGTTTCCTGCTACAGTCAGGATGCAAAATTTAATTTTTTTAAATTTACTATCAGTTTTAAAATGTTAATAAAATTTCATTTCAAATGTTCTAATAAAATTTCATTTCAAATGTTTTATACCTTATTACACATTTCTTGACATGTACAGTATTCTCTAAAAATGTCAGTTTCACCGTCCTAGAAGAAGTGTTTTCTAGTACCAATATTTATTATAAGCAACAGATGAAATCACTTCTAGATTGGATTTTAATTCAATTTTCGACATTTTAAAAAATTGGCTAAATCTAGTTGACAGCAAAGATTAAGGCTATCTGTTATATAATGTTTCGTATTTTGATTTCGTACAAATTGTTTAGAAATATTTCAAGTCAAAATGTCCCTTTCTACCTTGCTATTAGTCATTGATCAATTCAATTTTTTTTTATATAAATTGAGTTGCGTTTGGTAAAATTCCTTTATAATACCAAACTTTATTGATTAAAACCATTACGACTGTTTTCTAATAAAAGATACCTTGAAGCTACATTAAGTTTTTAATAACTTAACTGTTCTGCTCTGTAAATTTAGTCATCTGTTGTTTATCTTAAAATTCCTTGCCATAGTGCTTTGGTTTCCTCTACTGTCTCAGGAATGCCAATCTTGGTTTTCAGTCCAAATATTGATTTTGATGCGAGACACTATTACTGTCACAGATAAAGAATGATTTTCCGAAATGTGTACATATGGTGCATCAAAATTTGTGCAATATTTTTTTTTGTACTGCAATTTAATACATGCAAATTGATGGTGTTTCCTGCTATAGTCAGGATGCAGATTTCAATTTTATTAATAACAGTTTAAAAATATATATCAAATATCATTTGAAATGTTTTATAACTTATTACTCATATCTTGACTTGTACAGTATGTTTAAAAATGACAGTTTTACCTTCCTGGAAGAAATGTTTCTTAGTATTTATAATAAGCAACAGGTGAAATTACTAAAGATTGGAGATTTCTTTAATTTTTTTAAATTTAATTTTGGACATTTTTAAAAATTGGCTTTGTCAGTATTTACAGGAAAGATTAAGGCTATCTGTCATATAATCTTTTTATCAGTTCAACTTAACTACTATGCTTTCATTTATTTTAATTTTAATATTTTTTATTTTCATGTCACAAAATTGTTTTAGAAATGTTTTCAATTCAAAACGTCTCTTTCAACCTTGGCATTAGTCATCAATGGAACATCTTTATATCAACTGAGTTCCTTTTAGAAAAAAAATTCTTTATAATACCAAAATTTTAACTGAACAAAACAAAATCATTACGATTTATTTAAATTCATATAGGTTTTTTAATCCATAATTGTTAATTACAGACCAAATAAACATAACAATATCAGGAGTTCCCCACTTGTGAGGTCCCCCATTCATAAAACCTAAGAAAGGGTGGCCACATAAAGAGGGGGCACTGAAGTATTTTTGCCATACAGACATTTCTCTGCTCAGTAGAAGTCGATCCTATTTTTAAGGAGGAACTTATACTGATCATTTTAATATTCCAGAACCAGTATATTTTAATTGTCTGTTTGAGACAATTAATCAAATTCTAACAAACTGCAGTCACAGTTATACCATACACATCAAACTGGTTACTTCAAAATTGATTTTAAAATTGTGTTTTTGTTAAAACACAAATTTTCTAATTCTCTCTTAATTTTGTATCAGATTATAGTAACCAAGTGTTATGGTTGGCTATACACATAAATTTCTCTGGTCTGCTGAAGTCTGAGTTATCACTAATGTTGAGCTTGTTTCAGTTGACTATATAGCGTCTTTTTAATTGTGATATGCTGGTACTGGTTTATTCTCTTACACACCTAATTTTGGTCTGCTGGAATGGTACTCAATAAAAAAGAGACAAAATAGAAAAAAAAAAAAAAAAAAAAAAAAAAAAAAAATAGAAAAAACAGATGGAAAAAAGTAAAGAAAATGAAAAAAAAAAAAAAAAAAAAAAAAAAGGAAAGAAAAGAAACCTAACATTGAGCCATTTCAGTTGACTATATAGCATCTTTATTTGTTCTAGGACTGGAATATTCTTAATTGTCTTTTTTGAGGGAAGTTAATAAAATTTCAGCAGATTGCTAATTGCAACTGTGCAGGTTCACCATGTGCTGTAAAAACTAGAACCAAACTGGGTTCTTTAATTGATATTCCAGATCTGGATGTTGTGATCTAGACTTGGAATATATCTGTCTCTTGTTAGACAAGTTAATCAAATTTCAAACATGGTTAACCTAAGGGGTAATCTCTGGTCTGCTGAAACATGTTTAGAATTTATTGATGAAAATTTTTCCGTTTTGGGGAGGGGACAGTTTTCAAAAAGGTTAGGGTTTCAGTGGACCATCTTTTATAATATTCCAGTCTTGGAACATCATTAACTGTCTCATTTGAGACAAGTTAATCTAATTCCAACAGTTGCAGTCACTAGGTTAATTACAAATTCATTCACAAACAGTTCAATGGTCTGTTAAAAATGAATTTTGTTGCTGTTTCATTTAAACACATGCAAACATACATACATACATACATACATATACATTTACACATGCAAAAAAAGATAACGCATAGACATGCAAACATCAAAACAGACACCATCATTTGTTATATGAAAAAATACATGTAATTGACACATATTTTGTAATGAAAGATCGTAAATTTGTTCAAAAGTAGCATTGAATTTTTGTGTTCTGGATTTTGTAACCCCCCCCACACACACACACACACACACACACAGAGCTTTAGAGTAATATATATATATATTCTTTTTTTTCTATTTTTGTAAAAAAGCTTCTATAATAATTATGCAGTATTTTTGTTTTGGAATATGACAATTAAATTTTTTTACTTGGTAACATTTGTAAAGTGGATTTAAAAGTGCCTTGATGTAGGACAGATAGTCTAAAAATGCTTTTTTAAACTAACACAGTGACACATTTTTGAGCAGATAATGTATAATCAGTGTATGTGTAAATAAATAAAACAAATACCTGTTAAATTTTAATTTGTCATATGTGCACATTTCAGAGAATCATTATCCTTGTCAGTGACACTAGCGGCCAAACATTTTGATAGTCAAAAAACATAACCAAACAGTTGAAAATTAATGTATCTAAAGTTCCAAAGTTAAATGAATCAAAATCTAGCTAAGAAATGTTTTGCATGAGGAAACAAACCTTAGTTTTAAATAAATTTCAAAAATTAGGACAGCTTAAAATTTTGCTTAATGACAAGAAAGAAATTGCCAGGCTAGAGTTCTTAATAAATCTAAAGTGGCTATTATTAAGTTAATAAAACACCTTGCATCAAAAATAAAAATAGGTTGGAATTCTGTCATTCTGCTCATGGTGATATGCAAGTCTTTCTACCTTGCCTGTGTATGAGAACATAAGTGACTTAAGATGTTTAATTCCACAATTGATGCTGCACACAAATTCAGCATCAGTTGTCTTGAAATCACTAATATTTTATTGGCTTTCTACACATCCGTCTTGCTTTTAGACAGTAATCCACCATTCTGCTCGAATCATACTTGTTTTAGTCCTTTGATGTTTTGAAGACATTTATTTAAAGAGATAAGTATTTTTTGTTCCTTCATAACTACCTTAACCTTGCAGTCATAAGTACTCCATTCACTCTCGCAGTCATGATAACTTGAAACCATGTTTACAATTGCCTTGACAAGAACTGCTTGGCCCCAAGATAAAATTTTCAGTTGTCTCACTGCAACACTGGTTTCCTTTACTATCTCAGAATGGACCACCTTTATATAAATAAAAGAATCAATGACTGTCATACATACAAATTTTGAATTATTGCTTGCTACAGCTGGATACAATTTTTGGTTTTAGATATTAATTTGATACTAAAGTCACTATTTGCAAGATAAATAGTTAAAGTATTGGTAAATACTTTATTTTTTGTTTCATATTTTGGTTTTCAGTCTCAATGTTTATAAGTGTTTATTATTTTGGATTATTAATTTGCTACTGATTGAGGTATGTTTACAATTTTTACAATTAAATTCATAATTTTAATTGATAACAGTAAGTTTTCATTTTGTTTAGATTAATAATGGTTATTTAAACAAATAATTTGGTTGTTTTGTGGCATAAAATCGTCCCCCTTGTTGCAGTATTAAGAATAATTTTTTTAAACAGAATTTTCTATAATTTGAATTTTTTTATGAATTTTTCTTTTATCATACCAGGATAAAGCATAAGCTTGAGCTATATTATATTAAATAGCAATTTGTTGATTCGATTGAAAGATGGACAATAATGCGCTTTATTAAAAATTCACAATAGTATATCTTATTTTTTTAATTATTAGTATGAAGCTACATATATAACCATTGATTATATAAAGTACATTTAATGTGTTAAAATCTAGAATTTTTTTTTCCAAAGTATTTTTGCAAATTACATTTATGCTATACTACTGTGGAATCAAGCTTTTTTGAACATGGAATATATAGTAAATAATTATTTTTAATAAAAAATTGCTTGAAAAATGAACATGCAATGCCTGAAAAAAAAGATTATTTACCATATATCTGTGTTCAAAACAGTGTTTTGCATATTAAAAATCTGATAGTGTATGTAAATGTTTTAAAAATTGCATGTAAATAAGGTTTTAAAGCTTGCATTTGTTTGAATTGTGTTCATTTTATTGTTTATTTTAACTCTATTGAAAAATTGAAGGTTGTAAAATAAGACCTGGTTAATTTGAGACCTGATTGCTTTTGGAATGAGTGGAGTGGAGTAATAGTGTTTTACGCCCCGGTAAAGATTTTTTCACTTATTTCGAGGCGGTTAGTTTCTGGGATGGTTGAGGAAACCGGAGTAAACCACTGACCTTTGGCAAGCGAACTGACAAACTTTCTCACACTAGGATCTGTCCTGAGTGGGATTCGAACCCAGGCGGTGAGAGGCGCTGTGATCCGTAAGCCTTTTAGAATGATTTGCTTTGCATTATTTTTTAAAAGAACCCTTGCTGAATTGGTCATGATTTGCTAAATAATTTTATAAATGCTTTATTTAAAAAATGGTTAAATTTATTTATTTATTCTTTTATGCTTATACCTTTTTCACATTTTTTAAAACTTTATTTATGTTAATACATTTTTTAATTAAAAAAAAATTATTTATATTTCATTCTTGTGTTGATACTTTGTATTTGTTTTATTGATTTAAATGTAGAAATTTTTTTTCAATTATTTCTTGTCTTATATATGGATACTTAGTGTTGTTTATTATTTGTTAGAAGATCCATATTGTTAAGGAACATTTTAGTTAAGGAATGATTGTAAAACTTAGGTCAGAATTTGATTTTTATTCGAGTTCCGTTTTACAACATATCCTAACTAAGATTTTCTCAAACATAAATCCAAAAAATTAAAATTTCAATAATTTTGTAATTTGATTGGATATTTTTTATATTAAAGTATTATTTTAAAAACCACACACTTTAAGCTCTTGATGTCTGTGTTAAGTTTTGTTAAAAAAGTTTATTCATAGTATCAAAAGATTGTAAAATTTTGCTAAATTTAAAAGAAATCTTAGTTAAGACATGCTTGTAAAATTAGAGTAAGGTACCGTAATTAAGTGTTCAGGTACCATTCATCTTATTTCATGCTCAAATGTATAAATTTAAGCTCACAAATTTTATATCATTTTTGACAACATAAATCATTATTTTTTAAATACCTAAATCAAAATTATTGCTAAGTGTTACAATTAATTGGGAATCACTTTAGGTTGTTGAAAATGCCAGAAGATATGGTTGAGTATGTATTTAGGTCAATGAGAATTAACCCAAATGATTTTGTACCAGTGTATGTCAAATTTAACATTGATGAACAGCATTTAAAGCTGCATTAAGTTTTTCAATTTTCTGAATTTTTTTGGATTTTCTAAAAAATATTTTTTAAAATAGACAACTTCTAATCACGATTCGTTAGATTCATTTTCTAAAATTTCATTCCTTTAAGCTGTAAATAAATGGAATCCTCTCACCAGTTGGTCAATGTTTTACTATGATTATTGTGAGCTTTGAGCATGCGCACGGATGTACAGAAATTCCAAAGAATCGAAGGTGAAACCTGACAAATTGTATAAATTGTCCATCATTAATATCAAAATGTATTCACAATGGTGTGATTTATCACTTACAAAGTCACAAATGACAAATTAAATGAAATTCTATTTTCAATTTATCATATTTCACCTTTTGTAAGTTGTGTTTAAATGACCTGATTTTTTTTAATGTAACCATGTTCTAAAATTTGATCCGACATACTATATCTCACTGTTATTTCTGTATTTATTCAAGCTTTAATTGTTGAACAAAATATAACATTGCTCATTAGGAACATCATTAATTAGATCAGCACCGTTTTAATTTTTTCCTTGGAAAACTTAATGCAGCTTTAAATTTATTTTGTTTTAGAACATCGTATGTATTTGTAGATTTTTTATTAGTATAGCTTGTTATAATGGATTTTTAGTTCTGTACTTCTTCTTTCTTTTTCATTAAGCTACACTATGAGTTAAGTTGAGTTGAGTAATGGAGTTTAACGTCACCGTCAAGAATATTTCACTTATACCGAGATGTCGCCAGCTATAGGCGAAAGTGCAGAATTTTGCCTGTGTGTTGCGCTGATGGCATTATACAGCAGGGTTTTTTATTGTGCCATGCCTGCCATGACACAGGGCCTTGTTTATTTTAAGTTCTCATCTGAAAGAGCCATTAAATACTAGTATGTATAAGGAACACAAGTGCTTATTTCAAAGGAAAACTGTTTGATGTGTATGCATAAACTTTGAATCCTAACGCTGTTCTTTGATCTGACCCACATTTTTCCAACCTTTCAAAAATTTATCTTGCAGTCAAAATGTTTTAATACATAATTTATAGTAACAAACATGTTTTTTGTAAACGACAAACACCAACATTGTTATACTTTCTTTTTTCTTTTATTTATTTATTTGCTTGGTTGTTTACTAATGTCTAAGCTATGTATATGTATATATTGTCATGTTACATGTTGTCCAGGGAGACTGGTTTATTTGTAATATTTTCTGCATATGAATTTATTTAAATAAATACCATTTAAACCTAATGAAAAGTCAGGCGGACAAGTCAAGTTTTTTCTTTGTACTTTGTATTTTATATAAATTCATCTTGTTTGCTGATTTTGCTTATTTTGTTGTTTTGTTATTGCATTGGTTTTTGTCAAATACATGTTTCTTTATGCGACGATTAACATTCTTCTGTTATATTATTAAGTATATTATTATTATCGTTGGATAAGTTATTTTATCTTCATTATTGTTGTTGTCATTTGTATTATTATTATTATTATGTTGTTGTCATTGTTGTTATAATTGTTTATGTAAAATAAAATTGACTTATTTTGTAGCTTGCTGTTTGCTTTGTTGTGTTTAAGTATACTTTCATTTGAATATCTTTAAAATACATTCAAAATGTACTTTTGTGAATGATTAGTGTAGGAAACAGTAATTATAAAACATTGCTTTAATCTCAACTAGATCAATTTGGTTAGTGGTAAGCCTCAGTCAAGATTCTATTGAGGCTGTCAGTTCTGGGATGGTAGAGGGAACCAGAGTACCTGAAGAAAAGCCCTGACCCTCAGGCTCTCAAAGAAAATACGGCAGCTTTGATAGGTGTTTTTTATGTTTATGTATTTATTATTTTTAAATACCTATTCAGTATTTCAAATTCTTTAATAAGATCTGACCCTAGTTTCACAATCATTCCTTAATTCAGATTTTCCTTAAATTTAGCAAATTTTGGAAATCTTTTTTAACTATGAATAAAATAATATTTTTGACAGAAATAAATATTTTATAAGTTTGAAGAACCATGCCTTAAATTACGAAATTACAAATTTGTCAAGATTTAATTAAAATCTTGAATTTTATAAACGATTGTGAAACTGGGGCCAGTAATGGGTTGTAATCTAAGGATTCACATATAAACAAGTACATGTATAAATGAGATTTGTAAGTGTGTATAATGATGGTCTGCCTTGTACCAACACACACTTGTGACTTTTGTAAAAATGCTGGCTCACCGAGTCAGTATATTTGCCACAGAGAAGCATTCCCCATCCTCATATTATTCTGGCATTAGGTATCCAGTAAACACTCCATCATCTTTGTCAAAGACCAGGAGAGGAAATAGTATATCAAGTGTTATGCATGACATTGTCAAGGTTCAAACCCATGACTTTTTATTCTTGAGGCAGACATTACCACTGAGCCAAGGAGGCAGCTATTTGTTTGGGGCCTATAATGTATATAGATAGCTGTCTTAGTTTTTAATTTGGATGATTTTTTTCATTTGATACGCTATTGTGTCAATTTTTTAATTATTTGAAATCAAATGCCAGCTGTCAGTATAAAAAAGAACCCTCATCCATTATCACCTATTGCTGGTAAAGTACTGAAATGATTAAAATTCACCTACTTTGCTGAAAGTAATATCTAAAAATTAAGGTAGAATCTTGGCTAAGTGCTGAAAGTGTTAGCTTTTGATCAAAGCTATCTCACTTTCCATATCGTAGGTTTCTACCGGTTAACAACCACTGCAGTAGCTCAGTTGGTAGAGTGCTCGCTCCGTAAGTGGGAGGTTGTAGGTTTGAACCCTGACCAGGTCTTACCCAAGACTTGAAAGTGGGTTGTTCTTTCCCCAAGCACTCAGCTTTACAAAATGAAAGTCACGATTCTTTCAGATGGGAACTTGAAATAAAGGAGGTTTCATATCAATGCAAGATAAAGAACCCTGCTGTATAATGCCATCAGCGCAAAACATGGACAAAATTTCTGCACTTTCGCCTATAGTTGGCGACATCTCGATATAAGTGAAATATTCTTGACTGGGATGTTAAACACCATTACTCAACTAAACTCTACCTGTTAGCTTGGAACATGTGCAAAGAAAAGAATGGTCTGTGTTGTATATATTTTATAATGCAGGGATTTTCTTCAATTCTAAAGGTGGTCACAAGTGTGCAGTGCTACATAGCAGATCAAATATACAAGCACAAACCTGAGCATGAGATGGACTTTGATTTGTAACATTTAATTTACTACTGGTAACCAAACCTTGAAGAATAATTACTATGAGTAACTGAGCATGTTACTATAAAAAATGAATAAATAAATAAATATTTTGAATTTTACTGCAAATGGACATTAATTGATTCAGCTTTATTGATAATCCACTTGAATTCATCATGTCTTGACAGAGTGGAGTGGAGTAATGGTGTTTTATGCCCCAGTCAAGATTTTTTCACTTATTTCGAAGTGGTCAGTTCTGGAATGATGGAGGAAACCAGAATACCCGGAGAAAACCAACTTTTGGTATGCAAACTGACAAACTTTCTCACACTAGGATCTGTCCCGAGTGGGATTCGAACCCAGGCGGTGAGAGGTGCTGTGATCCGTAAGCACATGCTTTAGACTACTCGGCTACCGAGGCCCCTGTCTTGACAGAGATACTATACTTCCAACTGTTCGGTCATGATACACGAGCTGTTTCATACCAAAACTTCGTTACTTCAGCTTTTTAAAAATTTTTAATCTATTGTAAGTCTATGGGAAGTGTAGTGGAATCAAGGGTGTCGGAAAGCTTGAGGTTGACTTCTGTTACCTTTGTCTTCAAGTGACTGGAACTTGCAGCAACAACAAGATGCAATTCAGTATGAAAAAACTTCAGAGCTGCTTCCAATCTTAACAAGCAAAAACTTGCTTTAGCTTTAACAAGAGCCCAAAATGGCCTGTATCGCTCAACTGGCACTTTATTTGCATTTGAATTTCAGACAGCCATGCCACTAGCTATTGCCAGTTGAGCTAAAATGTTTCAGAAAAAATGATATGTATGTGAAATGGCTATACATTTACTGTCTATATACCAAATTTGAACCAAATTGTATGATATATAAATGTGTATCGGCCATTCATTACTTTTTGCTATTTATAATAACGGCGGCCATTTTGGATGCCACAGTTTGAACAAACTTTAATCTGCATCATCTAGGGACCTTGCACACCAAATTAGGTTCAAATAGGTTTAGTAGTTTCTGAGGAGAAGATTTCAAAGAAATGGCTAAATATAGCACCTTATTTGAATATTCCGCTAATAGCGACCCAATAAATATTGTTTCTAAAAAACCCGTTACATATGTTAAATGGCTATGCATCTACTTTCTATATACCAAATTTGAACTACCCCGGTAAATCGGTTGATAAATAAACGTGTATCAGCCATTTATCACTTTTTGCTATTTATAGTAACGGCAACAATCTTGGATGCCGCAGGAAGTTGATTTGTGCAAATTTTAATCTGCATTACCTATTTGAATGCAATACCTTGATCTAACCATCTTGCTTGTCCAGTTGGCAAAGTGGTCTTACTTTTTGTAAAAGTTTATATATATCTCTGCATCCTTTTGAGGATTTTAAGAGAATACTAAGATAATTGGGAATGTGACAAGATGAATATTTCAAAACTGGTAGTTGAATTTCCGTAAAAGCATTTTATGGATGTTATTAGATCATTGTATTTTAAAAAGTTCGTATTGGTGAAAAGGTTTTAAAATCATATATTTCCCATCATTATGAAAAAGGTCTGCTAGAATTCTTATACCATATTTGCAGTAATGACTGTAAAAATAACATGATTGTTCACTTTAATTTCTTATTTATATCATATTTTAGTGTTTAAAACACTATTACTATAGTTTGTGCAGATCAAATTGCTAAAGAATTGAAATGAAATAAACACATCGTACCAAAATTGATTTTTTAGATTACAGTGTGTACCATTATGAACTGGTAGCAACAGATCTTCTTATCCATGATATTCTCAATGATTTCATAAAAAAAAAATATTTATCATTAGAACCCCACACCATCTTCATATTTCTGAATCGTGACATCCTTTTTATTCCATCTGGTTTTGATTGCCATATAAATGTTTAGACAATTGCTTTTAAAGTGTCTACAAATGTTTTTGAATGATTTGACAAAAAGCAGTAAATAGTTCTGATATCATTAATGTTTTAAGGATATTTATTCATCCTAAAATTTTGAGATGCTTTTTGTTCCAAGACTTTATTATTATTTTAAATTTCAACCAGTTGTTTATTAAAATTCAATAATTCCATTTCATCATTATTGACTGAGAAGTTAATTCTAGAAGTGTAAATTTTTGAACATCCCAATTAATTTTCCATCTCGAATGATTAAAAACATCTTTTGAGAATTTTTTGACACCAAGGCAGACAACCCATGTTTTTGTAAAATTAATGTTTAATCCAGAAATACTTGCATAGTAATCAAGCACATCAAGTGTAGCAAACATGGAGGGCATATTGCTACCTCACTAGTTTTATGACATTTTTATAGTTTTAACACATGATTTATCCTTCAGAAAGCAGGGAATTATTCATTTTACAAAGATCTTTTCCACATTTAAAATCATTTAATTATGAACAAAACTACCGGTACTATAGAATGATCCATTCTGTATCCTAACTCAATATTGCAATGTTTTATACTAGGTTATTAGAGATCAAGAAGAAATCGAGACCTGCTTGTTTTATAGGTGACTTTTCTCTACAAGCATAGCGTTTAAGATCTGGATTCATATAATTTCGTAACTTTAGATTTATTAATTTTTAACTATTTGGCTTATGTTTTTTATCTACCAATCTTTTTGGTCCCTAGTGTCACTGATGAGGAAAGATTTTCCGAAATATGCACATATGGCACATAAAAATTTAATGGGTATTTGTGTTAAAATGCTTCAAATGTTTCATGAATATTATATATTTTATCCTTAGAAGTGAGGTTGTCTTTATCTGGGCCATAAATTGAAATAAGAGTTGTTCCGTCTCAGATTGTGATTGATGATAATTTTTAATTGATTGACAGTGATTCTTTTTCGTATGCTCTTTTAAGTGCAGTGATTCGTTTTGACAATGTGATTAGGTTGACGCATATGAAAATGTGTATTGACTAATTACAATCAAATTACAATCTAGTTTTGTCTAGTGTACCCTGGACATAACGTTTACCAGCAAAATAGAACTCAACATCTGAGTAGGCTTTATGAGTTGAGTTGAGTTGAGTAAAGGTGTTTAACATCCCATTCAAGAATATTTCACTTATGTAGAGACGTCGCCAGCTATAGGCAAAAGTGCAGAAACTTTGCCTGTGCGTTGCGCTGATGGCATTATACAGCAGGGTTCTTTATCGTGCCACATCCAAAAGAACTATGACTTTCATTTCATAATGCTGAGTGCTTGGCGAAAAAACAGTCACTACCCACTTTCAAGTCTTGGGTAAGACCCGGCCGGGGTTCGAACTCACGACATCCCAGTTACGGAGCGAACACTCTACCGAGGAGTAGGTTTTATGTGTATTTATTCTTAATTAATGCTATGTATGGTAAAAACTACAATATATAAAACAAGAGGCCCAAGATGGCCCTAATTTGCTCACCTGAGTCTAAATGTAACTGATATGTCTTGATAATACCTGGTTAAGTCATAACATGTTGCCTAAATAGAAGTGGTTTCAGATAACATTATTTTTATTGTTTTGGTTTTTAGCTATATAGGTCACTGTGACCTACTTTTGGTAGCCAAAGCAACCTGAAACACAAATGAGAATGGCAATGGTCTAAAGGTGCTATTGACTTATATGAATGAAATGTGACCAGTAATGTCTGAGAAAAAGTCTTTTGATGGGTGTATGGATGGATGGCAGAGTTCCTATCCATAACAAAAGCTCACATGAGGAATTTGCAGATCCGGATTAAAGACTTGACAGATATGACACATTAATTCAAATATTAAAAAAAAAAAAATGGTTAAATTCAACTGCAAATTATTTTTAAAAAAATTGTTCAATTAATTTAAATAATGTCACATAACAATGATTTTGTAAAACAAAAAAAATTAAAAAAAAAAAAAAAAAAAAAAAAAAATTAAGGTTTTAGCTAAATCTACATATCAGTATCACATGTATTTCAAAAATAATAATTCACTAAAAAGTAAAAATGCATAACATCTCTTCATTGCACCATTGTTAGCTTAAAATTCAGAAATTAATAAAATAAAAAAGTGGCCTCACTGGGATTTGAACCCTCGACCCTTGGGTTGCTAGAATTGAAAAAGAAAAAAGTCGAATAAAGGGACTTGTACTTTACAGAATTTCATGGAAATTGTTAAACATATGTTTCTTTACATAAGAAAATGATGTTTGAAAAGAGTTCACCTAAGTTAATTAATATTAGAATTTTGGTAAAAAGTACATTTGTGTACTATTTACAATGTATAAAAAATAAACGCAAAAACATGTATCCTAATTTTTCACAAAATTGTTTGAATTCACAAACTTGGTTTATAACATGCTTTAGATGCCAAATATCAAATCAGATTTTATCTCAGTGAAGTGGTTTTGGAGAAGAAAATTTTTTTAGGTTTTCAACTATTTAGGTCAATGTAGCTATGGCAACCTAAAAAGTAAATATTCAAAATTTCTTCCATGCACCATTGTAAGTCATAAAAATTCAGAAATAAAAAATTTTTTAAAAAAGTGGCTCCACTGGAATTTGAACCCTTGACCCTTGGGTTGCAGTATCACATGTATTTAAAAAAAAAAAAAAAAAAAAAAAAATTACACTAAAAATTAATAAAATCTCTTCCATGCACCATTGTAAGTAAAAAAAATTCAGAAAATAATAAAAAAATAATTGAAAAATTATTTAAAAAAAGTGGCTCCACTGGGATTTGAACCCTCGGCCCTTTGGTTGCTAGAATGGAAAACGAAAAAGGCCGCAAAATGTGACTTCTATTTTACAGAGTTTCATGAAAATTGTCAAACATATGTTTGTTCACATAAGAAAATGATGTTACGGAAAAAAGTCCACCTAGATTTATTCATTATTGTAATTTTTGTAAAAAAAAAAAAAAAGTGCTATTTACAAAATACAAAAAATAAACGCATAAACGTCACTTTCGTGTAACCTAATTTTTCACAAAAATTATTGAAATTCACAAACTTGGTATATAAGATGCCGTAGATGCCAAATATCACCTCAGATTTTATCTCAGTGAAGTGGTTTTGGAGAAGATTTTTTTAGGTTTTTAACTATGTAGGTCATTGTGACCCACATTTGGTAGCTATGGCAACCAAAAACACAAATCTGAAACGCAATGTTCTATAGATGCTTTTGACCATGTAACCAGAGGTTTCCGAGAAGAAGTCGTTTGAAACAATTGACGGACGGACGGACGGACGGACCGACGACGGACGACGGAGGGTCTGCCTCTATTGATACCACTAAAAAGACCGAATCAGAAATAAGGCGAGTTAGAGATATTAAATATATTTATATTGTGTAATGAGTATCTGCCACGTCACTTGACCATGGACTGGGCTGATAAACATGATCTAATTTACCTAGAAATTTGTAAAGTATTAATTGCTTATAAATACATTTCAAGGTGATAAATGAAATAATTCCATGCATTAAATATATATTGGAATGAGATAGTAAAACTTACACTGTGGTGCCGTATGTCTATAGAGTTTAAATAAAAGGGTTGCACTGCGTGTTGATCTTAAAAGTGCGTATACGTGAGTGAGGCGGATATACGATACGGTATAAAAAGTTGATGTCTAAATAGAAAATAAACTCGGATAGGTTTAAACAGAAACCGGCTAACATTACAAGGATTAATTTTAAAGCTAATGCATTTACAAGTGGATGAGTTATTAAGTCATGTATTTCAAGTTTGTCTCGTTTTGTTGTCATTGCGTTATGTTGCTTTCATGTCATATGTAGATTATGCATTAATTCTCAGATGTAAACGAGTATTATTTAAATTTCATTTTATTCTGATATCTCGAAAATATATATCTGAAAAAGGAATGATAAATCCAAACGTCAAAACAAATTAAATTTTTGAGCCCAAAGAAAAACAATTGATTTGGATCAATAAACGATTTACTTACTAATCCAATTCTGTATTGGAGATGAAGACATGTCTCAGTGTGTGTGTGTGTGTGTGTGTGTGTGTGTGTTGTGTGTGTGTGTGTGTGTGTGTGAGGGTGTAACTCCTAGGCTATTGCATATGTAAAAAAAAACTTTACAAAACAACTAAATCATACCAAAAAGTTATATCTAAATAGGCGTTTAGTCATCAGTGGTCTCACAATGGTATGACAATGTGTTTTTGCAAAGGGTATTACAGTTTGTTTTTGCAAAGGGTATTACAGTTTGTTTTAAACTAAACTAATTGCGCTAGATATTATATGTGGGTAATTGCGCTCTATACAACATGTGGGTAATTGCGCTAGATATAATATGTGGGTACTTGCGCTAGATATTATATGTGGGTAATTGCGCTAGATAATATATGTGGGTAATTGCGCTAGATAATATATGTGGGTAATTGCGCTCGATATAATATGTGGGTAATTGCGCTAGATAATATATGTGGGTAATTGCGCTAAATAATATATGTGGGTAATTGCGCTCGATAATATATGTGGGTAATTGCGCTAGATATAATATGTGGGTAATTGCGCTGGATATGATATGTGACTAATTGCGCTTGATATTAAATGTTTGTAATTGCGCTAGATATAATATGTGGGTAATTGTATGGTGGCTTATTTCTGACATCGACATAATTTTAGTCGACATAAAATTATCTCGACATGTCGACTTATTATCGTGACAAGTCGAGATAATATCATGGAAAGTTGTGATATCAAAATAAAAAGTCGAGATAGATAACACGACATGTCGCGATACTTATGCTGACCAGTCGTGATAATTATCTCGATATCTCGACTTATTTTTATCGCGACAAGTCGTGTTACTTATCTCAACTTTTCATTTTGGTATCACAACTTTCCATGATAATATCTTGACTTGTCAAGATATTAAGTCGACATGTCGAGATAATTTTATGTCGACTAAAATTATGTCGATGTCAGAAATAAGCCACCATATAATTGCGCTAGATATTATATGTGGGTAATTGTGCTAGATATTATATGTGGGTAATTGCGCTAGATACTATGCCCCGGATGAAGATGAAATAAATTTAAGAGTAAGAAATGTTACACTTGAAAAATTACGCAATGGTTCTGCATATTTTTTTTTACTGAATATACACTTACAGACAGACAAATAGAGAGACACACAGACGGACAAATAGACAGACCGATGGACGGATGGAAATCCTTATATAACCTCTTAAACCAATTTTACTCCTGGAGTAATTAAGTTGTTTTTAAAGTGCCATGTGCTGATTTTGAATTTCTATTAAAATAATGAATTCAAAATCAACTTAGTAAATATTTTTGAATAGGTTTATAGTCTGTGTTGGTTGTTTCGCTTATTGGGGAATTAGCTGGTAGAAATAATAACTAGGTCCAATGTTGTATTTATGATTCTGTATTACTATATATAGCTCAATGTTGAATCCAGTTATTACCACAAATACAGTGTTCCGTATAACGTCAAAATGTACAAAAAATATTCAAACACACTAATTGTACCGATATTGCATTCCGAATAAAATAAGAAGTTGCAAACTGATAATACAATTTTCGGTTTACGGTATTTCATAAACTGACTACAATACGGCATTCCGTACAAAACACAAAAAGCAGTCACGCCATGATACGTCGGAAGTTAGACCCAGACTATCGACACAGTCAAATACCATATTTTAAAGAAAATCGTAAAATTTATCTTAACCAATGAAATTTCAACATTTAAGTCATTAATAAAGAATTATTACGGCGTCTCGTCCAATACGATTTTTTTATACACAACATGCACTTGTCTAATAAAAATCCATATTGTACAGTAAGTTGTATAATAACGTTATATCATCATGTGCCGACACAGTGATTCCTTAAGGATTGATTAGATATTTAATTTCTGATTTTCTGAATTTTGTAAAAATAAAGATTTATTTTTTAATTTTATCCGATTGTATGTTTATTAACTATAAAATTTGCTAATAAAATGAATTTAGTTTTCTTTATATCCAAATTTGTGTATATTTTAATAAAAATTCAAAAGGCAAGGCGCAAGTTAGAATTTCTATTAAAATAATGCATTCAAAATCAGCACATGACAAAAGAAAAAAAGCAAATTAGAAAAGAAGAAAGGCGTTGAAATTTCGACCTTTGGAAGATACCGTGTTTAATTGCAAAATGTTGTCCATATGACAAGTTTTAAAAGCGAGAAATTAACACTGGCAAAAAAGACAAACAGAAATTTGGATCAATGATTAAAGACTTTAGACAGGTCCCGGTTTCACAATCATTCCTTAACTAAGATTTTCCTTAACTTAAATCTGACAAATTTGCTATCTTCATAATTTTGTTAATGGTTGAGATATTTAGTAATATAAGGTTTCATTTTGAAGATCACTCTAAGCTTATAACATCTGCATTTAGTTTTATAATAAAAATTTATTTGTAATTATAAAATGGATAGTGAAAATTTGCTTAATTTAAGTTAAGGAAAATCTTAGTTAAGGAATGATTGTGAAACCGGGGCCTGCTGGTACTGGATTTAATGACGAATTGATTTAAACGGTGTGGCTAAAACAACACAATTTTAAAAAAAAAACATTTATTGGAGCCACTGATAATAAACTCATGACTAGACGTCTTCACTAGATTTAACAAGCGAAATTGTACACAATTCAATGGAATGGGTAAAAAATTAAAGACAAACACATTTTGCAGAGACGGATCCAGAATTTTCAGAGGTAGGCGGAGGGGGGGGGTGTTAAAAATTTTATAAAATATCACAAGCTCTGAAGGCTCAACGACCAAGGCTCTTTGGGCCTAAATATTATATTACATGCGATTGAAAATACGAATAAAGTTATGATCGATTTTACCCGGACCGTGTGTTCGAAATAAGCTGACAGTTTCAGATTTTGTGTCTGTGAATATTTTTTTAAATATAAAAATAGATTTTTTTCATAATGATTGCACCAATTTTAATAATAAAGAGTGCATGTGATTTCTTTTTTCTGAATCCGCTGACCATTTTATGGATAATATTTGTATTCAATATCCAGTTGTTTTAATTTTTTAAATGCAAAATTTCAAAATACTCGGGAAAAACTCTTCACAGTGACGCTTCACAGTTATATACGTAATATTAACTTTCAGATAACTGTTCGCCAAGAAAAGGAAGAAAAAGCAACGAAATAAGAAGTGGTCTAATCCATTGGTAGGATTTCGAAGACAGGAAAGATAAACAACAAAGATGGATTCCACCTGTCCATCTGACATTGGTTCTGTAGAGTCACACAGACAACTACAGGAATTACCCAATGAGCTTATAGAACACATCTTACTAAATAATTGTATACAAATCAGAGACGTTTGCAGTGTAGCCAAGGCGTGTAAAAATCTGCATTTTGTTTGTCAAAGTAATGAACTGTGGAAGCAAAAGTTGAAGCAAAGGTGATCTTGTTACATAAATTGAATAAGTTTAAATAGAAAAATTAAGAAACAACAGGCATTATTAAAGTGGCAACAGGTGGTCAGATTTTCATGGATCAAGCTAGTCCTGCTGACTTTTGATCCGAGTTGGCTTTGATGACATGGGCATATAAATCATAAAGGTCGTATTCTTACCATGCACGCCCCCCCCCCATGAAATGACAATGTAATAGGGTCCACTCTTAGGGACTACAGTAAGAATAAGAATACTTTATTCATAAAGGTTACAGTGTGCACCATCAAAAAATACATATCAAGACAAATTACAATTATATTTCATAGTAAATTATTATACATGCGTATATCGGTACCTCGATTATAAGCCCAGGGAGTAAATTAAGTCCAGGCTAAAGCCTAGGGAAGTTTCTCGCGCCCAGGAAGTTTTGGACACTGTAGGGATGTAAAATTCACATATTTATCAGAGATTATACTCTAGTTTATCATGTAAAAATTTTATATTGATCTATGCAAAAATAACGAAGAAATTGATCATTGATTTTTTTTACCGATCGACAGGCTATGGCGATTGAAGGGAGATAACTCGCGTTGATTACTCTAAGACATTTATTAATATGATATATAGAATGAATCACTTAAAATATTAAGTTTAAGAAATAGCTAAATGTACATGTATTTGATAATTTAACATGTAAGGCGACTTTTCAACATTATTAAGAAGATACTGTTATATAGATGTTATAGAAATAGCTAAATGCACTTGACAATTTAACATGTAAAGCGACCTTTCAACATAATAAAGAAGATATCATTATTTTCGTTTTAATTAATAAAATATCGCAAGACTGTTGGAAAAGATGAAATTGTCTTATTACTTACATAATATTGCACAAACTGTGGATTTTGATAATAATGATAATCAAACGAAGATTAGGTCGAAAGAAGAAATGTCTAGAACAAAAGACATAGCCACGGTCACAATTTAATATTGAAAGACATATTTTGTAATTCAAAAAAAAATCCTTGTTTTCTTATATCTTTACAATAATAATTTTTCTCTTTTATTTATCTTAAAGACGTACTTATTTAAAATTATTAATAACCTTTTTTCCTCAAATTGTTTACAAAAAATAATACAGGTAATATATTAATTATGAGCACCTGGTAATTATCGGATTAACGGCGTGTGTCCTGTCATCAGACATCTGAAATTAATTAATTAGACACGCTCCAGTAATGATCATGAACCCGTCTTTATCAATGATAAAGTTATCTATGACAAGTTTTAGTAATGTAAGCCAATACACTTAAGTGAACACTGTTACTAAATAATATGAGGAATAAATTTGAAACTGCAGTAAACTGCAAAAATGGCAACTTTTTATGTGGGGTTTGTAATAAGAAATGTGGTTATCAACACCATCGCATGCGAGAAATGTGACAAGTGTTTTATATTAAATGTGAGAGGATAAGCAAGGTCCAATTTAATTAATTACAAGAAATATGTACAACTAGATTATTTTTGCCACAGTTGCTGTCTGAATTCAGACAAAACTTTCAATTATGACTTTTCTCTACAAAGGTTGTCAAAGGCGGTAAAAGATAAACGTCTTGAATGTGGGATTAAAATGGAAAACATTTTGATGAGGAAAGAAGACAATAGCAGCATGTCTTCAAGATGCGAATTAAAAAAAAATTGCAATTTAGTTTTAGATTCTGTTGCGGAAGAAATGTTAAAATCATGTGCTTTAAATGTTCCCGGTAAACTACCAATATATTCTACTGGCAACGGGAACTGTTTATTTATCTCTATAGCGCTTGCTTGAAATGAAAACCTTGTGTCAGATATACGCGTATGTACTTGTATAGAACTAACTAGAAATAAACGCGCGTATCTGAATGAAGGAAAAAAAATTTCTTTACACTTAACTTAACAATATTGATTACAGTTGCCGGTGTAATGAAGTATTTTGATCCGGGTTGAAAATTGACCCGGGGTTCAAATTTTGAACCGGGGATGCTTTTTCAACGTTCAAAATTGAGACCAAAATTTGTGAAATTTATACCCGGGTCATTTTTCAACAGGTTGATAATTTTTTTCTCGACAAATCATGACCTCATTTCGTTGAATATTGACCCTCCCGGCCACAAACTACAGAGTTTTGATCTATGATCTGGTCGTTGTTCAACATGGTGTGTGTGTGTGTGTGTGTGTGTGTGTGTGTGTTTATAAGTTGTTAACCCAGAATAAAACTAGACAGAAATCAGTAAATCATGACATGTACACGATATATCCGACAGCAACGGCTATTATAATACTAAGCGATCGGCATGGGTTGAGTGTTTTTTTTTTTTAAATTCCAGAATGACAGTATATTAATTTCTGCGATCACTTGTTAGATTTTTATGTCGACTTGTCATATGTTTAGCGCCTTGTCTGATTTTACGTTCACTTGTAAAATAATAATAATGTTGACTCGACAATGATTTTGTTGACTTGTTAGATGATTGTGACGACTTGTCAGAAATGAATGTCAACTTTTCAGATCTTTTATGTCGATTTTTCCGTTATTTTTGCATGGATCAATATATAATTTTTACATGATAAACTAGAGTATAATCTCTGATAAATGTGTGAATTTTACATCTCTACAGTGTCCCAAAACTTCCTGGGCGCGAAGAAACTTCCCTGGGCTTTAGCCTGGGCTTAATTTACTCCCTGGGCTTATAATCGAGGTACCCTGCGTATATATACATAATATTCATATAGCATGCATATGTCATAAACAATTGCACTAAACATATTTCTGAAAATAATAATAGAATTTCTAATGAATATAATCATCAATATTGAGTTTTTTTTTCTTTGGTGTCTAAAGCTGAAGTTAAATATTTATGTAATGACTTGGCCCCAGTTTCACAATCATTCACTCAACTCAAATATTTACATTTCGGCCTCATCAATATTTTAAAAAGTATAAGTTCTCTGAGACAATGTTTTGTTTTGTTAAACAAACCTACACTAAAAAAAATTTAAATATAACATTAGATATTCTATTTTAACTGTGTAATGTCTTAAAAACTGACATTGAAATATTCCATAATGTGAGTTGAGTGTACACTCAGTTGAGTGAATGATTGTGAAACTGGGGCCTGATAAGATAGCAGACTTTAAAGAGTTTGGTACCTGATGACGCTGGGACCTCACCGGTCAATCAAATTAAACCTTCACTTGCAGTTTGTTGTTTGTTGAGTTCTTTCATAATATTTATTACAGTATTTATTATTTACATAATGAAAAACACTCTTTTGAACTCTGGAGAAAACAGTTTAGAACTTCATTCTCTGTTGTTAAAAGTTTGTTAATCTTTTTCATGTATACTGAAATGAGTAAATAAATGTTTTCATAATGTTATATAAAATAGGCATCTTATCATAAACCGGACTTCATTTTCAATTTCTGAACAATACATACTTACTCCGTTTGTCTCTTGGTGTCTATTGTCTGGTATATCTACCATGTTTGTTGGCTAAATAGTGAACATATATAAAACTTAGTTATAATTGGGCTTATATGTTTTGGTATATTAAAATTTTTCAATAATTTAGGGTTACATCATGATCATTATTATTTTAAGGCCCTATTTTAAACAACACAAATTGGTTTCAATTAAGCAACCAGTGTATATTTTTTTTTACTTGTAAGGTGGCCAAAACTACTAAGCAGATACAAACGTAATCAAACTTACAATTGGCACCAGGAAGTAGAGAAATGTTACTCTGTAGGAAAGATTGTAAGACAACTTCTCCAGAAATTATCACCAAAGTTCTATAAGGTAGAAGCCATATCTGACGATGGATTCAGGGATTTCGATAAATTGATAGATGAATTTCAGTCGGAGGAGATAGTCATTAATCAGCTGATGGAAGTACTTCATGATAATAGAAGGTATAAATTATGTAACTTCATTACTTAAATCTTGTACAAAAATGTGTCAAATGATTGTAATGTCATATAAAGTAATCAATATAAAAGGGGTTCTAGGACTGCTGGTTCCAAAATAGAGATCTTGTTCGATAAAAAATTTTGTGGGAATAAGCCATTGATCATAGCTAGTAAACTGACAAAGTTTTTAACACCAAGATCTGAGTGGGAGTGGGAAACAGAACTAGATGTTGTTATATGTAAGCTGTAGTCTGAATTTCCTCTGACCCTATAGCTAACATACTTTATGTTGATTGATTGGTGAATGATTTGTCCTCCAAAATATTTATACATGTACAAAATGTATATATCAAGAAGTCATCACTGCTGTTTTGAGAAATCAGATCAATTTCTTTGCTGTTGATGTTTTCCAATCTCTTATCCATTTACAATAGAAGACTGTGACTTCTCAAAACTCTCACATTCAAATATTTTGTAAGATAAATCATTCACCTATCAATTGAAGTAATTTTTCTACAGATCTATATTTAGACTATGTAAGCTGGTTCTTCAGACCACTCCACCACCGATTACCCAATTCCTTAAAATTTCTATATACCGGGTATATAGCTGTCTTATTGTTTTTTTGTTTTTTTTTTATACATTTATGGTGCATATTACTTTATAGTGGACTGCCTACATTTTTAAAAAATCATTCCTATTTTCAGTCATGAAAATTTGACAAACAAATATTATGCAGCCAAAGTGATAAGATATATATTGCATAGTCAGTTACGCAAGGCTTGGGATAATTACTTAGAACTACCAGCTGACCAACAAAGTCCTGAAATTGGTAATTATAATTTGTTTATAACATACACTACAAAACAGAACCTTCTTGTTCATTATACACACTTGACTTATTATACATAGTTGGCTTTGTAAAACTTAGGACAGATTTTCCAACTGACTAACTGAGTCCTAAAAATGATTACCGGTACTTAAATATGTGATGTTCTATGTTCATGTTCTATTATACTAAACCTTATGCATTCTTATTGTCACACAAAATCCACTGATAGATAAAGGAAAAAGGAACCAATTGGGGAAAAATATAAAACTAACTAACTAACTAACTAACTAACTAAATAAATAAATAAATAAATAAATAAATAAATAAATAATAAATAAATAAATAAAAATGATTGTTAAAAAAGTTATGTTAGAAGTTAATTGTTGTATGGAAAATTGTGAAAAAAAATAAAAATAACCTCATGTTTATTTTAATGTTTTTCAGGAGCAGTTATGATAGCTCAGTGGTGCCAGCCAACTGTTAACATCACAGAGAATGATATTTCTGATCAGTTAGACAAATTAGCAGAAGAAACTAAATGTGATTGTCCTGACACAATTAGGAATCTTTATACAAAACGTGAGTAAAATGCACACACACACACACACACACACACACACACACACACACACACACACACACATTCCCCCTAGAAATATCTGTTAAGGAATCTAAATATAACTTCTGATATGATCAGAAATATTTGTACAAAATGTGAGTACTGATTGGTAAATGAAAGAGTTGAGTAATGGTGTTAAATGTCCCAGCCAAGAATATTTCACTTATATAAAGATGTCACCAGCTGTAGGTGAAAGTGCAAAATTTTGTCTGTGCTTTGCCCTGCCTACCATGACACGGGACATATTTATTTTATGTTCCTATCTGAAAGAACAGTCACTTTCATTTTGTAATGCCGTGTGTTTAGCAGAAGAACTGTCACTTCCCACTTTCAAGTCTTGGGTCAAACCCTGTAGGGGTTCGAACCCATGACCTTTCACTTATCACTCTATCAATTTCCACCACAGTGGTGGTAAATAAAAGAAATACAAATAAAATCCTGTAATTGGACATACCAGCTTTCATCTCCCAATTATCAAACAATGAGAGGGTGGAATATAGCATAGTTTTAATAGTAATGATTGATTTTGTATTTGTGCATGTACTTTCAAACATCGCCCTCTCACATTAAATATACAGATTAAAAAATACCCCCTACCCTTTAGACTATATTTTATCTTATTTAGAAGTCTGTGATGTAATGTAAAGCTTATATAAGACATGTCAGATCAGAATCGGTACACTCTAAGGTTATTGTTTACATTAATAAGCATATGTAGATTACTTTCTTGGTTAGGCCCATGCACAACTAAGTCGGACTTTAGACCAAAATTTTAGCCATGAATATCCTGATTTTTAGTCAACCAATCTATGATAATAAGAAAAGCATTTATGTACGTATATCACACATTTAAGTGACATATATCACACATTTAAGTGACATATATCACACATTTAAGTGACATATATCACACATTTAAGTGACATATTTAAACATTTAAGTGACATATATCACAATATATCACACGTTTAAGTGACATATATCACACATTTAAGTGACATATATCACACATTTAAGTGACATATATCACACATTTAAGTGACGTATTCACACATTTAAGTGACATATATCACAATATATCACACATTTAAGTGACATATATCACACATTTAAGTGACATATCACACATTTAAGTGACATATATCACACATTTAAGTGACATATATCACACATTTAAGTGACATATCACACATTTAAGTGACATATATCACAATATATCACAAGTTTAAGTGACATATATCACACATTTAAGTGACATATATCACACAATTAAGTGACATATTCATTAAGTGACATATATCACACATTTAAGTGACATATATCACACATTTAAGTGACATATATCACACATTTAAGTGACATATTCACACATTTAAGTGACATATATCACACATTTAAGTGACATATATCACAATATATCACACATTTAAGTGACATATATCACACATTTAAGTGACATTTATCACACATTTAAGTGACATATTCACAGGTTTAAGTGACATATTCACACATTTAAATGACATATATCACACATTTAAGTGACATATATCACAATATATCACACATTTAAGTGACATATATCACACATTTAAGTGACATATATCACACATTTAAGTGACATACATCACACATTTAGATGTAACTATACCTGATATTGTTTTTGTTTTAGATGAGTTGGATGGAAAGTTTCCTATGTTTAGTCCTCAACAGGAACAAGTGATATTAGAGACAATGAACCATGTGTTATATACTAAACATGAGTTTGCTGGGAATGCTGGGGATTATTATGACGAGAAGAATTCTTACATAGATCAGGTACATTTGTGAAAAAAATATTTTATGATAACCCCCTCTTTTGTCCATACTACGTTATCATGTTTGGTGTAAGCATCATCAGTTTTAATATGTACAACATGTCCAATGTGGCAACAATTTTTTTGCTGCGAAAATGTTTTACAGTAATTGAGAATGAAATAGTAATTTTTAGTTATAATAGTCTTAGTAAACAATATCAAACTTTATTTAAGTTTTATATGAAAAAATTGCATAACTCACTGTCACAAATATTGACTTCAAGAGATTGATAAACAACATCACTGTTTATAATCATATGATACGAATAAATATTGAGACATATTTAATGTTGATGTATGTTCTTTGGTCATTTATATACTGGTGTATACATGTATTACAGCAACAGTATTAATTGTTAAAAATTGAGGTTTATTGATCTAGTTGTCTGATCAGTTTAAAAACCTGTTGTTTTTACGGTGATTGCTGCAGTAATTATTTCGCAACATATATACATGTATCTAAAGATGTTATCTAAATCGCATGAAATGATGTCATGTAAAAATTTGGCTTTTCTTGTAATCAGCGATTATAATCATCACATGACCAGCATGAATTTGCAAATTAATGATGTCATTTGGTTTTTCATGTAATCATCAGTTATTTTTGGTCTTAGTGTCATTTTTTGGAAGAACATTTTAATTTTCAGGTACAATAACTTAATAGAATTTGAACAAATTCTTAAATTATAAATAAATAAATAAATAATAATAATAATCAACTTGCCACAATGAGTGTTGAACTTAGTAGTAGTAGAATATATATTTGATTGACAGATGTTAATGTTTTTTGGTTGAAGTTCTTAAAAAACTTTGTATGTAGTTGAGTTATTCTGTTCTTATTTATTTATTTATCTATCTATCTATCTATTTATTTATTTATTTTTATTTTAGGTGCTATCTCGTCATGTAGGTATACCCATCACGTTATCTATAATTTATAATTCTGTAGCAGCTAGACTTGGTATTCATCTCGACTTTGTTAACTTTCCTGGTCACTTTCTTCTGAAATGGAAAGAACATCCCATGTAAGTAATAAATGGCATGCACTTCATGTAAATTGTTTATAATCAATAATTGGATGATAGCTGGTTGACAAAATCAGTCACATTCAGAATGAGCATAGGGGTAATGTTATATGTGTAGATTTATTAAAAAGTTTGTGTTTGGTATGCATGTCTGGCCCCAGTTTCACAATTATTCACTCAGTTGAGTGACTCAACTCATATATTCCCATTTTTCTTTTCTCAATATTTTAAACATTCTAAGATTTATGAGAAAATGTTTTGTTTTCTTATTCTTAATAAATTTCAGGGCTCAGATGGATCAGCAATACACATTTATTGATGCTTTTAATAATGGCAGATTTTTGAAGCGGACTGAATTAGCCAGTACATTTCATTTGCCTGACGAAATACTACAGAGTCCGGATATTTTTATATCTACACAACCATTACAGGTGTGTATACAGATGGATATGATAGAAGCACCCAACTTATCTAGTCAGTTTTATTCCACATCATACTTTGTAAGTGGGAGGTTGTGGGTTCAAACCCTGACTGGGTCTGTTCCAAGACTTGAAAGTGGGTAGTGACTGTTCTTTCACCAAGAACTTAGCATTACGAAATGAAAGTCATGTTTCTTTCAGATAAACGAGGTCTCATGTCATGGTAGGCATGGCATGATAAAGAACCTTGCTGTATAATGTCATCAATACAACACGCACACAAAATTTCTGGACTTTCGCCTATAGTTGGTGACATCTCAATGTAAGTGAAATATTCTTGACTGAGACATTAAGCACCATTACTCAACTCAATTCCACATCATACTTAGGACATCACTATTGATTACTTGTTTATTATAATTGTTTTTATGATTTGAATGTAACTTGTTTTTTGCAAACTACTTACTCCTATGAAATTTTTACAGTCAATCCTTGTAATGAACCAATTGAAGGACATTACTTGAAGAACAAAGGATACTTATATTGAATTTCTTTTTTCTTATGATATGAGAAATGTTTTTAAAACCATTAATTTCTAATGATATTTTCTGTGAATCATGGTTGTGCCTTTTGATTCCTAATGGCATCACAGTTGTTGACATTGGCAAAAATATGTCAGTTTTTGAAATGAAACCAGTTGAGTTTGAAAAAAAAGAATTTTACCTATTGAGGTGTAGATTATTTGTTTCAACTAATCAGAAACATGGAGTGAAGTAGAGTAATAGTGTTTTAAGCCACAGTCTTTCACTCACATTAAGATGACCTGTTTAGGGAAACTGATGCAGAGGAAATAGGAGTGCCCAGAGAAAACCACTGACCTTTGGCAAGTGAACTGACAAAGTTTCTAACACTAGGATCAACCTGAGTAGTATTTGAACTATGCAGTTTAAAAACATGGATTTTGTTTTGCAAAATTTATATATATTGATGATTGACAGATAAATGGCAGTAATGATTGAAATAAGTGTTAAGCACATCACATGATGAATTGTTTATGTATTCATTAGGCATATATACAGTTCCAAATTTTAAGCTTTCCATGGCAACAAGTCAACTGTATTTTTGTTCTAATTCATTATTTTTGTAGCTGTTTTTTTTTCCAGGTATTTCAAAGAATGTGTAGAAATTTGATCAATATAGGAAGACAGCAAGGTAGACGTGTACTGAGTCTGAGAAATGCTGTAGAATTATCCGTGTTGCTAAACAAAGATGATGTAGATACTATGGTGTTACAAGTTAGACTATATCTTCATCTCAATATCAATCTCGCAGAGGTAGGTGTGTTAACTTTAAAAATCCCCACATTTCAATATATATTTTTTTCATATTGAATGCAAATTGAACAAACTTAGTAATTCATTTTAAATTTGCAATTCCAAAGCTTGTTGATTAATAATCAGTATTATTCAAAATATTCTGACAACACAGTGAAGTAGATGAGAATTCAAATTTTTTTTGTTTCATTTCCATCAAATTATGAACTGGTTCAAAACATCATCTGACACGGTTTCATGTACAGAAGCAATCCTTAGCTTTATATTTCTTTGATGTTAGGCATCCAGTGTTAAAATAGATGGTGGTATTTATACACATGGATTATACTGTTCATTTTGCAGCTTTTATTCACCATACTTTTTGCTCTTATACCTGATATTGTACTTGACTTTTCATGTGAATCATTGATCATTTTTTGTTTTTCGTGTTTAGGTGAGAGAAATACTACAGAGGATTGCAGATTTAGACAACAATCATATGGGACTGGTAGCTTACTTAACTTCCTCGGCTGAATCACTAATGATTGAGCAGGAGTCTGAACAATCTCAACCAGTGAGTATATTAGAGCAGGAGTCTGAACATTCCCAGTCAGTAAGTATATCGAAGCAGGAGTCTGAACAATCCCAAACAGTAACTATATAAGAGCAGGAGTCTAAATAGTCTAAATACTCCAGGAAGTATATCAGAGTAGGAGTCTGAATAGTCTCATCCACTATGTACTTGTATGTATATTGGAACAGGAGTTTAACAGTCCCAACCAGTTAGTATATCAGAACAGGAGTCTGAATAGTCTCATTCACTAAGTTTATCAGAGCAGGAGTCTGAAAAGTCTCATCAACTAAGTACATGTATATCAGAACAGGAGTCTGAATAGTCTCATTCACTAAGTTTATCAGAGCAGGAGTCTGAAAAGTCTCATCAACTTAGTACATGTATATCAGAGCAGGAGTCTGAATAGTCTCATTCACTAAGTTTATCAGAGCAGGAGTCTGAAAAGTCTCATCAATTTAGTACATGTATATCAGAGCAGGAGTCTTAATAGTCTCATCCACTAAGTATATCAGAGCATGAGTCTGAACAGTCCTGACCATTCAGTATGTCAGAACAGGAGTCTTGAATAGTCTCATCCAGTATGTTTATTATTGTAAGAGTTTGAGTACCTATGAGCATTATATACTAATGTATTTGATAAATGATGATTCAAAATGTACAAACCCATAACACAATCTACAGAAGCACCAGATGGCAATTTTTAAAATTTGATTAAGCTTGGTCATTTTCCTATGACATAAATATGAACTTTTGTGTTGTAAGTGAGTTTCAGTCTTAAAATTTAAAAAATATTGGTTGCCTTTGACTTAAAATTGATATTGTAGACAAATGTATGCACTACTGTTGTCTTGCTGTATGACAAACAGCATATCTGTGTGCATTTAGGGACCACTTAAGTTTGATGTTTAGGATATGCATACATGTCTTTTATTTACAAATTTTTATATTCCAGTTATTTAAGTTGTCTATGACTGTTGATTTCCTAATAATTTCAGATCAAACAGAAACTCAGAAGACAAAATAAAGGTGTGGCATTTTCTGTTGGAATGGTGATGCAACATAAGAGGTATGTGTGTGTTTTTGGGTTGATGTGGGTGGATGGGTGAAATTGACCAAAATCTCTCTTGGTACAAATTTGAGTTGGGTGGTACTTCAAAATATAGTTATTACCAAAATAATATCTCAGGTATATGTATATCTTGATGTGTCATTTGAACAAAAAAAAAGATGAATTTTTAGCTCACCTGACCGAAAGGTCATGTGAGCTTATGGCATGGCGCGGCGTGTGTATGTGCGTGCGTGCGTGTGTGCGTGTGTGCGTGCGTGCGTCGTTAACACCTATTTTCAACTTCTCCAAAACTGCTGGACAGATTTCAATGATACTTGGTCAGAAGCATATATGGGCCGGTGCAATTCAGATTTGTTCATGGCGTTGCCATGGCTACCAAAACTAGGTCAAGGTGACCTAGGGGTCCAAAAATCTTAAAAAATCTTCTTCTCCGAAACCAATGATGGGAGAAAAAATCTGATGTGATATTTGGCTTCTCTAGGGTCTTAAGCCTATAGTTTGTTCATTTCGTGAAATTTGGTAGAAAAATGGGTTACGCGTTTTTGTGTTAAATTTTAAAAATTTCGTAAAATGGCTTCAAATTGTTATAACTTGACTACTTAAACAGATAATGAGATGGGGTTTTCAGTTTTGGCTTTTTCTTAAAATAACCTTCGAAATGGGGTCAAGGTCAAAAATTCAAGGTCATGACCTTGTTTGTAATTTTGCAGTTTTAGGCTTTTTTCTGCAAAAATTTTAAAGATATATAATATCAAAACATTGTGAAAATGTTCAGAATGACAAAATTCAAAAAGATACAAAGTTTCGTAACTATATGATAATGCATATAGGAGTTGTTGCCCCTGAAATGTTATTTATTGCTTATAAAAACTAAAATTGTGCATTATCTTGAAAACTATTAACTTTTTGCATAGGCATATATATTAGAATATTGTAGGTAATGACATGACGGTCATTTTGATATATGACTCAAGGTCATACGTTCAAAGGTCAAGGTCATAGGTGCATAAAAAGACTCAAATTGTTAATTATCTTGAAAACTGTTAACTTTTTTCATAGACATATATATTAGAATATTGTAAAGATGGACATGACAATCATTTTGATATATGACTCAAGGTCATACGTTCAAGGGTCAAGGTCATAGGTGCATAAAAAGACTCAAATTGTTAATTATCTTGGAAACTATTAACTTTTTGTATAGACATATATATCAGAATATTGTAGGTATTGACATGACGATCATTTTGATATATGACTCATGGTCATACATTAAAAGGTCAAGGTCATAGGTGCATAAAAAGCCAGAAATTGTTAATTATCTTGTAAACTATTAACTTTTTGTATAGACAAATATATCAGAATATTGTAGGTATTGACATAACGATCATTTTGATATATGACCCAAGGTCATACGTTCAAAGGTCAAGGTCATAGATGCATAAAAAGACTCAAATTGTTAATTATCTTGAATACTGTTAACTTTTTTCATAGGCATATATATTAGAATATTGTAGGTATTGACATGATGATCATTTTGATATATGACTCAAGGTCATACATTCAAAGGTCAAGGTCATAGGTGCATAAAAAGACTCAAATTGTTAATTATCTTGGAAACTAATAACTTTTTATATAGACATATATATCAGAATATTGTAGGTATTGACATGACGATCATTTTGATATATGACTCAAGGTCATACATTCGAAGGTCAAGGTCATAGATGCATAAAAAGACTGAAATTGTTAATTATCTTGGAAACTATTAAACCTTTTGTATAGGCATGTATATTAGAATATTGTATGTATTTTTGCCAATGATTTTGGCTATATTCTCAGGTGAGCGTTAAGGCCCATGGGCCTCTTGTTTTAAAAAGGGATTACCAAAAATGCCTGAAAATACTTGGTAGAAAAATAAAATGGAGTAAATGTTTTTTTGTTTTTTTTTTACCTGTCAAAATTTTATCACTTGGATGATGTTTCAATGTGATCAGCATTTAGATAGGGAAAAAAATGTAGGAAAAAAAGAGTACCTGAAAAGATCTTTTGCAAGTGAATAAAAAAATTCCTCAAACTATGATCTGCCTTTTTGCAGGCTCAAATCCTAGAGGAGAGGCTATCACTCAGTCACAGAGTTTTTTATGAATACTTGGTAAAATTGCTACTGGTTTTTGACAAGCTTGTCAGGAGTACTTTGATTTTTTGGTGGAGGGCTGTTAGATACAAGTATGAATGTGTGAAATATTGGTTCTTTACAAGCCTGAATACTTTCAGTACTTTTTATTTATTTATTTATTATGATTTAGATACAATTATAAATGTGTGATATATGGTTGGGATTCTACATGCCAGGCTAGTCAGGAATGGATAGAACAGATGGGTGTACACAATTTGCCAAAGAAACAGTATCAGCCATTTTATAACGTATTAGTAGAAGATGAAAGTAACAGATATGCTGCTCAAGGTGAGTGATAATCTTTGTTGTATACGAATTACATTGTAATTTATACTTATGTTTTTTACAAAATATATTGATACAAAGTTTTTTATAATACTGTATAGTAGGTTAGTTTCGTGGGGTTCCAATTTTTTTGCAATATTATTAAAATTACCAAAATAAAAAATTTTTATTTGACTTTTTCTTGTCAAAATCACCAAAATTTAACTTTGCTAAAATAAGCTGCTGTACAGTATAAAACAAAGGAATTGATAAGAGAATAGTAGTGGGTTTAAAGTTTTTTAAACCCCAGTTATAATCTCTTGTTTATGATGAAGGTGTGAATTATAATCTCTTGTTTGTGATGAAGGTGTTCAGTTCACGGATGTTGGAGTTAGATGATGAAATGTCTGTATAACCAGTTTCTGTAATTAACCCCATGTAGAATCCACATATGATCTTTTGAGTCATTAAAATCACAGACTTACTGAACACAGCCCCTTTCACAACCCTCATTGTAACCCCACATTGATCAGATCCTAGAGTCAGAGAGTTAATCAGTTCCTATGCTGGGTATTGGTTGTCTTTTCTGCCACTATTGCTTTCTTCTCAATTTCCTGAGCTGAATGCCTTCACATAAGTGAAAATAACTTGATTGTAGTATGCAACTCCATAACTGCTCTCATCTTCACTCTTTCTTATTGAATTCGACAAAGATATACCTCACAAAATTAAGTTGTGGAAAGTATAATGTTTTTTATCTTTCTGTCCATCTGTCTGTCCGTCAATCACAAATTTTCCATTCTACACTGATATCTGGAATGTGAGTCTACCAAGATAAGTTTAAGATCAATGTAATGTTTCATTTGCTCAGTTGATTTTTACCTTTTTAATTGTATGACAGTCCTTAGACATTGGTATTTTTGTAATAGGGTCCACTATATGGGAGCATGAGGTACAAATGTATGTGAGGTCAGTCACTAAAGTTCTTTCATTTTCAGTTTACAAAGGTTGTTTTAGAACAAAATACACATGTATTCTCTACTAATTCTCTGTAAACTATTGTTGATATGATCTTATCTTTAAGTTGAATTTAAAAAGATTTTGTTTTAAATATTTTTCAGAAAATTTGTATTTACCAGAGGAATCCGTAGCGATCGCTCATCCTGAGGTCGGGAAATATTTTAAAGAGTTCACAGGGACTTATTATATACCAAATGATGAAAAACTCTACGAATATCCTGATGACTTTGATGTTACCAAACAATTAACAGACAAACATTTTGACGGCAGTTGAGAATTGTTAAATACTTAAAGATAATTACTTAAATCAAGTGTCCTTGATATTAAAGACTAGTCTTTTGTCTGAGAAAGCTTTTATTAACAGACTTCATCATTACATTTTGTATTTACTATAAATTTTTGTTGGTGAAAAAATTTCTTTATTTTCTTGAGTTTAGTAAATACCACAAAATTTATTGGCAACAAAGCTTTAATTTTTTACTTATCCATTCTGGGATAGATTTTAGTTTTTGCAAAACACAGTTCCTTGAAATTGTTTTCCCAGATATAAATTTTGAAAATTTAACCCCATATTATTGGTTCTACAATAATTGTGTAACATTGGAAAATGAAAAAAGAAATTATTTTTAATCAATTCAAAATATCTGTGATGAGTTCTCACAAAAAACATTAGTTTTAATATAGATACTGCCATTTAGAGTCAGATTTGCATTAAAGGTGCTGTGTATTTAAGATACCCCTGTCAATACTGGCCAGTAAATTTAGGTAAGTTAACATAATTATTTCCTCTTGGGATTTTAATCTTTAAATTTTGTTTTATTTTTTGAATAGAAAAGAATTGTTACAGTTTATTCTCAATTAATGTATGTCTTTTGTAGGAAATATTGGTAAATTTTAAAAAATACTCAAAAAACTACTGTTCATTATTCATACCTCAAAAACCAGACAAAAGCTCCTTTAGTTCAGAACATCATTAGTTTTATTTTAACATGCATAATTTGACATGAAAATTAATGTTAACTACAGAGAATTTGTAGTAAAACTTGTGTATAAAAACCACTCCTGATTTTTTTAGAAACATGAACTCTACAAATAAGTGGTCTTCGTAGAAAGGGTGTTTATAGTTAAAATATAGAACAAAGGGATGTAAAACACAGGTCCTAATAGACAGGTAGTTTTTATAAAGGTAGTTTCTGATGCAAGTTTTACTGTATTTGATTTTAGATATTTTGGTAAAAACACAAAAGTATTGTAGTTGTGGTTTATTGATAAGTTCTTCATGATGTTGACCATAAAAAAAAATGGTCTTAAACTACTTTTCATTTTTGGTAACTTAAGAACCAGACACAAACTCCTTTTGTTTTAAGGACTTGGACAATCTTATAATTTACTTAACATGTAGGATTTAACATATAAATTAACTTAAAATAAAAAAAAAGATATTTATTTTGAAATATTAAATATTTATTAGAACAGAAGTGGTTAGTAGATAATGATTGATTGTTTAATTACTAATGAAACGATTATTAGATTGTCAATTGTACAGATTTAATTTTTTTCTTTGTAAATTTTTATTTTAAAAAAATTATTTATTAAACATTTGTGGTTGTTTTTATACATTGTACAATGATGTATAGGTATAGTGTTACATTGAGGGGCTTGTTAATTACTTTGTTATATGTTTGTTAATGTTTTCTATGAAGTCAATCATATATTATAAATGTGCAAGTTATTACTCGATATTTAGCTAATCTGCTTGAAGTGCAAAACAGATATTGTTGTACATGTACTTTTGACATCTGTTTTAGCATCAAATTTATCTTTACTGGGAAACTTTTATAAAATTATGCATTTTCACAGATGACCTATCTGGCATTTGCTGCCCTCTTGTTATCATAAAAACAGTTTATCATCATAAACCAAGTGTCAAAAATAAATAATTATAACTGTCTAACCTCTTGTTAAAGGAATAGGGCCTTAGTGGCTTAGTGGTCTAGAGTGCATGCTTAAGATCATGGTTCCTCTCATGATCTTGGATTGAATCCTGTTAATACAGATCCTAGTTTGAGAAATTTGTCAGTTTCATTGGCTTTCTCCAGTCACTCCAGTCTCCTCCACTATTCCAGAACTGACCACCTCGATATACATATGTAAGTGAAAGAATTTTGACTGGTGCATAAAACACCATCCATCTCATTGAAGGAGACACCGATTGTTCCGGTTGTAGGTTTGTTTAAATCAAATGAAAGTATGCCTCAATAACAGATTAATTCACTAATACTGAGATAGTCAGTTTAGGTGTGATAGAGGAAACTGGAGTGCCCAAAAACTATTGACCTAAGGCAATTGAACTGACAAACATTCTTACTGAGTGAAATATTTCTGGTTGACGTGTTACCTTTAATCTCATTTCCATTTTTTTAAGGTTCAACTAAAAATTATTTATTTAAATAGTAACATTTAAAACATCACTGATTTAAATAAAATTTTTATGACTTAATAAGAATCCTTTTCTTAATTTTTTTTTACATTCATTTCATTTTTTAAAATATTGTAAATGCTTTGAAAGGTGAAAAAGAAATCAAAATTGCAAAACAGGATATTTTGTCAAGTTATAAATTGTATAATATCATACACAATACACACAGGTAAAAAATGCCACCTTACAGAAAATTTACATTATGGAAACATTGTTTACACTGCATGTATATTACCAAACATAGAGGAAACAGTTTTAAAATGTGTGCAATATCAACTACTTACACATATGTATTATTTACCATATAGGAAAATGTGCAGTATCAACAATTTACACATGTATTATCAGCCATATAGAAAACTATATAATATCAAGTTTAAATGTGTGTACATATTATCAACCATTTAGAAAACTGTAGTATCAACCATTTACACATGTGTATTATCAGCCATATAGGAAACAGTGAAAAAATGTGTGCATTATACACATTTATATTATCAACCAAATAGGGAAACAGTGTGAAAATATGTGTACTATCTACTATATTGGAAACATGATGATCATCCTTGTGGTAAATTTTGCTTGATTTTTCCCAGTGATCTTAAATATATAACCTTGTTAACTTTTTGTCAAAATAAGTTAATTAAAATTATACTGTTTGATTAAAATAATGCTGGTTCTATTTAATAATCAAGTTGTTTTACATTATTGTTTATTTTATATGAAATAAATAAAGCTTATAAATAGGTAAATGTATTATGTCTTTGCAGAGGTGAAATTTTTATAAGAAATGGAATAAATAAGTGACTATTGCAAGTCTTCAATTTAGTTTAACCATTGGCATTTATGGAGCTATTACTTACGCCGTCTTGTACTGTCAAATTAAATGCCAGTAAGTATGTCACCGAGTTATTATTAGTTTGCTTTGCACTATAAATGCCAATTTCGACAGTTCAGTGGTAATTTTAACTTTTCACATTATGCAGCTCTCATTTTATTTTTATTTTTTATCCTTGAGGGTGTAATAGGAATGGGAGAAAAATGCAGCTACCGAATCATGACCTTCCCCACACTTGCAGGACACTACGAACAGAGCTTCCCGGCCACCTACCTATCTGTCTGCTACATTCCGCCCTTTCTTTTTCTTCAAATGAAAGTAGTCAAACTAGAAATTACATCTAGTACCTTCCGAATACTAGCAGGAGTCTCTGCCAGCTGAGCTACCTATCAAGCCTGGTCAGCTACAAATAGTTTACAACATGCATTGCCATTCAATGGAACAGCCCCTCTCCAAATTACATGTATTTTCTTTATAACTTTAATAAAGCAGCGCTTATAAGCATATATATAACTTATACTGAGATGTCACCAGCTATAGGTGAAGTTTTGACCTTTTCAGTGCATTTAGGGCACTGTACCGCAATGTTCTTTAGTGTGTCACACCTGCCATGATACAGGGCATTGACTTTTAATGTCTCTCCTTTTAAAATCAAATACCAAGCGCTAAGCTTAAAAAAAACAATCACAGATCTTGGTCAGACTCCACCAGGGTTTGAATCCCAACCTCTCAAATGTGAATCAAACACTCTACCATGTTTTAAACATCATATATATAATATTTGCCTGCAACTTTTCATACTTTATTTATTAAATAATTAACACAGATAATCAACCCATTAGATAAAAAATTTATTCACTAAAATTTTTATTTGTAGAAATGCAAATAGACCATTATATGTTAACAGTAATACATGTAATGCCACATTCTTAAATTTTACTTTCATAACCATCCTGAAAAAATTAAATGTGATCTATTCCAATATTGAAAACGGCGACTCTTATTGTAGAAAGCTAGAGCAGTAATTTCAGTTCAAACAAGTTAAAAAACTCTTCAGTGAACCACGTTTATAAGGAACCACAAAAGTAAAATATTTACAATAATTACTACATATTATCTAAAATGTCACACACACACACACACACACACACACACACACACACACACACACACACACACAATTTAATTACCATAATAAAAATACATTAAATATATATACTCATTAAGCTAGTTTCATTTTAGTGCATTAAATTTACATAATTTTAAGTCTTGTTGACAAAATTACATTACAAAACAAAACATCAATACATAATTGTTCATAATTAAAACACTGTTATCTATATATGGATATGGTTTAGTAACAAAGTTTTCAATATTTTTACTTTTTCACATGGATTTATAGCTGTTCCCACACCTTTCTTGGTAATTACCCTACGTTTTCTGTATATTTATTAATATTTACCTATTAATATGTCTAGACCATTCTTTGTTCCTGTCATTGAGGGTTCCTTTGCACAAATGCTTGGCTAACATTTATTGGATATCCAGAAATTGGCACACATTCCTCAATTGTTTCACTTAATTTCCTATAAATGTATCTCCAAGATTACAATTACTTATTTAATTAGTTAATTAAATAGGTTATATTTGTTAATTGCTTGCATATAGTATTATAAAGTTTAAATTAAGCTTGTTTCTATGTTCATTAAATGAAATGTTTGAAAATAAGCACTTCATACAGAAACTGCAAAAAAATCTTATTGGATCAAATAACTTTCCTATAGTATTGGCCATCAACTGCCCTTAGTTTTCACCTGGGATGCTTGTCTGGACTTCCGCTATGGTACAATGACTGTTGAAGGTACCACACTGATACTCGTCATCAACTGGAACGGCCAAGCATATAAAACAGAATTTCTGGCCACAGATACATACCATATGCTTGCAAGCTTTGGTGTGGTTAATGAGCAAGCCACAATTGGGACATGCTCGAATAGATGGGCATCCTCTTAACCCAAGAATCTCTTTCTTCTCGGCATCACGCAATATCTTAAGTCGAGGGTCTTCTCCAGTGCAGGCTAAATTACCACAGATAGAAGTACTACTTTCATTAGACCAGTCTCCCAAGCAATACCAGCAAAACTCATACCTTGTGCCATCTTTACTGCAAAAAAGGCATATCACTCTACGATCTTTTTTATTCTGCCGAACACAGAATGTAGTGCATTTTGGACATTCTTGGATACCGGATGCCTTTCTCATGTAATTCTGACTTAACTTTTTTTCAAACTCTTCTTTTTCTTCTGTTGTCAAAACTGCCAATCTTCTTATTTGGAAATACTCCCATATCTTCCCACAATAAGAGCCATCGTTTGGATCAATGTAGGGACAATGGAACTGACACTTCCCAGAAGTTAAAAGACTCCTGCAGTATGCAGTAAGGGATTCCGGACCTTAAGAAAATAAGAAAAAAAATGACAGTAAAGACCAACTTTTCTCTGCAACTAACGTGTTATTCGGCTTTCTATGGTACATTTAATGTTCCTACATTGCGGATCTTGGATCATGTACAACATTAAGAATTCCAAAAAAAATTTCATCTCTGTTTTTCATTACAAATGTTCACAAATACTATAAATACCTTTTACCATTTCGGAAGCAAGAACCTGTGTCACTGTGGGTTTAATCCTAGTTGACAAGAAAGTGGCAAACGGTTTTCAACTTAATGGTCTGTGATGATTATCTGCAACATTGCAGGTGAATGTGCTAGCACATAAATAGGAATAAGTACAATGTAATTAAGAAACATTTGCACACTCTAAATACACAGCCTCGAGAGTGGAAAGTCAGGGAGTCAAACCCTGCTTGGGTCATACAGAAGACTTTAAAATCTTAGAAACTGTTTTATTTCCTGGCGCTCATCATTAAGATGAGTATTGACAGGTTCACATAGTGCCAAGTTAATGTGACCCGGAAGAGTTGTATGTTTGTCTGCAGCATACTGATTTGGTGAGCTAGCACATTAACATAAAGTTGTCCTGAGATCCTGAGTGCGCTATAAAAATCAGACCATATTACACACCCGACATCTCACGAACATGTGAACTTGTTCTTTGATTAATCCTTTAAGATAGATAAATAACATTACTTTTGTCAGAACAAGCTGAAAAATTGCTGATGCAAAGTTATATAACATAAAACCCATGAACAAAACTAACTGAGAATGTTATTTTTATCAAAATTTTTATCTTCTCACCAATGGCATGACCACATGGCATTTTGGCACGCTTATTATCAGGATCATCGTCCCACGTGATCATATCTGGGGCATCCGTCAACTCTACTGCATCGTCCAAGACTTTTTGCATTGATGACGTCGGTTCTGGATCATTGCCTCCAGGAAGTTGATACACTACAAATAATTGTGATCTATCTTCTAACTTATAATCAGTAAGGTACTGCTTCTTTCCATCTTTTTTTGCTTGTAATTGTCTTCCTGTAAAAGTATTTAAACTTATTCATTTTGACTATAACCGAAATACTTTAATAAAATTTATTAAGTACCCCACGGTCTTTTAAATTTTTTTGATTTTTTATTTATTAATATCTGCAACCCAATCTAAAATAGCATGACATTATGAATAAAGCTTTTTTTTCAAGAATATTTAGCATGCTTATTATTTATATATATATATATATATATATATATATATATATATATATATATATATATATATATATATATATAATACATACAGGTTCATTTTGTAGTTTGGAAAATTCCCAGTATGAGAAAATTTGTCAGTTTACTTGCTGAAAGTCCGGGGTTTTTTCCAGATACTCCTGTTTTCTCAACCATCCCATAACTGACCATCTCGATTTAAGCGATATAAAAGTCTTGACTGGGGCATGGATCGCCTTAAATGTCTTGTATGGTATAAAAATAGTATATAAATTCATTTTATCATGATATTTTTTGCTTTCATTGTGATATGTTTTGGTTTTATCAAACACCAAATACCAAATGGGAGGTGGGGGGGGTAATACATCATTATTTTCACTTAACTCTTCTAGTAAATTGTCATTATGGTCAACTGCATGGAGCTTCAATGGTTTACATTCTATGCTAGACTATTTACCTGCAAATATAACTCTTTGACTTTCAGCAGCTATACCATTCCACTCGCTTATCTTCCTGAACAACTCTTCTACGGAAGCGTCCTGAAATATACCATTTTGAAAAACGGCAGTTTAAAATACAAGACACCCTGCTAGACATTTAGTGCATATTTCATGCAAGTGTTTGTTATGTTTTGTCTGTTCTGTATGCATGTCTCGAAAAAAAAACAAACAAACTTTCATATTGTTACTAAACAGCTCAAGACTATTTGGGCTAGGGTTGTCTAGTTCCATTTTGTTTGCATTTTACATTTAAATGATTACATAAACATTTCGTATAAAATCCGAAAAAAAAAAACACTTTTAAACTTTGATTTAATGTTTTGAAAATTTTTTCTGTTAAGTTTTTCCAGAATTTATTTTTATTTTTTTCTCCCGCCTAAATTTTATCATACCTTGTGAATATCTAAAACAGTGTTCCGTCCTTGTGTACCAGCTGTAATAATAAGCTTCATTGTGTATGCCTCTTGGTTGTCTGCAATCATGTAAAGTAAAACCGAAAGTAAAAAAGAAAAAGAAAATAATCTTATGACATAATCTCTAAACAAAGAACATAATTAAAACGAAACTGAAAGTAGATAAATTTACTGTATCAAATATCGCGTGTGTTTGTGTGTATTAAAACTACATTGTGTTATTAGTATCTGTATCAGTAAATTACGTTACTTTACCACACCACCATTTTGATTTTTTATCTAGAAACAGGCTTTCAAAAGCGATATGTCTTTGTAATTTAGGTGTCTTAGTAGCCAAGTGGTTTAAAGTGCGTACATGTACCTAAGTATCACGAAGCCTACTCATGCCAAGGATTGAATCACACATTGGACAGATGCTATGTTAGTGGTTTTCTCCAGGCAATATCTGGATGTCTTCACCATCCCGAACCGTCCCGATAATAGCGAAAAAATAAATCTTGACCAAGGCATAAATCACTGATTAAGCATAAATATGTAAATAACAACTTTCTAACCTTTGACTTTTTAGACGATGTAAATGAAGTAAACAGGTTTATTTACATCATAATTTTCAACTTGGTCATCTCTCTCTCTCTCTCTCTTTCTCTCTCAGCCACTGCGGTAGATCAGTTGGTAGAGTGCTCGCTCCGTAAGAAGGTCGTGGGTTCGAACCCCGGCCGGGTCTGACCCAAGACTTGAAAGTGGTAGTGACTGTTCTTTCGCCAAGCACTCGGCATAACGAAATGAAAGTCACGGTTCTTTCGGATGGGAACTTAAAATAAACGAGGTCCCGTGTCATGGCAGGCATGGCGCGATAAAGAACCCTGCTGTATAATGCCATCAGCGCAACGCAAACACATTTCTGCACTTTCGCCTATAGCTGGCGACGTCTCGATATAAGTGAAATATTCTTGACTGGGACGTTAAAGACCATTACTCAACTCTCTCTCTCTCTCTCTCTCTCTCTCTCTCACACACACACTTTGGTTTCACTTTTGTTTTTATATGTTACCACATGCAGACTTACTATGTCTCTATCGAATAGCTTAAAAAATCGCTGATGCGACGTTAAACAACATTGTCCTATACAAATCTGATATTTATGCTTCCCAGAATTGAGATCAAGATCTGTGTAATATGAAACAGTAACGATCGCACACTTAATATAATCCTTTAAATCTTCTATAAACTGATTCATAAATACAAACTATTTTTCAATAAAACTAAGTGTTAAAAATTATTAATCAATTTCACTTGTTCAAGTTTTGTTTTTTTCTTAAATTATTATTTCTGGATTATCCTAACATTGCTGAAAATTTCAACTAGATGAGCATTTCCAAAAATTCCACAGAAAGTAAGATATTATTATTTTAGCTGTAGTTTCTTTCGGCCAACCAAAGTTCTTCCGAATGTTTAAAATTGTACTGATAAAAGAGAATTTAAAATTATTAAACCTTCTTCTGATTCTAGTTCTATTATATTTTTACGTACCTCGATTTGTCAAATAAATTTCACGAGTGTAAGAATATCTGACCCAGCTTCGCCAACGAAGCCCTTCTAAATAAAATGAATGCCGGTGTTAAAATGAAACCGAAACGAACTGGAAAACACATTACGATGGCTTACAGGGGTCATTTTGCATAAAATATATGTTTATTGTAATTTGAAATTACGAAATGCTTAGTTCGTTTCTTTCAGATGCATATTGAATTCATTATTCCCAGTGCAATAACTAAGGTTAAATATGCAATGATATCATATCTGATGTCAAAATAATGGTGAAAGTAGGCAGAAAATATTAAGGTAAAGTAAGTAGTGATATCATATCTGATGTCAATATAGGTGAAAGTACGCAGTAAAATATCTAGTTTAGAGTACGCAGTGATATATATCTGATGTCAAAATAATTGTAAAGTACGCAGTAGCATTATTCAGCTGGTTAAAATACGCAGTTGCATTGTTACGCTTTGATATAATAACTGATATTAAAGCAACAGTAAAAGTACGCAGTAGAAGTATTAAGGTTTCAGTATACAGTGATGTCAAAATAATAGCTAAAGTAACGAAAGTACTCAGGTTAAAGTACGTAGTGATATGTGTCTTATGTCAAAGTTGATCTTTGGTACGGATTAATTTGATTATGACGAAGTACGCAGTACAAGTACTCAAATTGAGATTCGTAGTGATAAAATATCTGATGTCAAAATAAGTACGGATTGGGTTTACATCAAGTTTATGACGAATTAGGTTTATATATAAATGTATAATGCAATTTTAAATTTCTTCACACACACACACACACACACACACACACACACACACACACACACACAGAGAGAGAGAGAGAGAGAGAGAGAGAGAGAGAGAGAGAGAGAGAGCTCTTGGTGAATAAACATAGATTAATATATACTTAGCGGTTATGTAATCACATACTTCAGAAAGATATGAATCACAAGACATGCCGCTTTTACAGAACATAATCTAATTGTTTATAGAATAAAAACATCGCCACTGCACATCGTGAATCCATATTCAATGTGTTCGCCTGAAAATTATATATAAAGAAATCTTCTAAAGAATCTAATTATCTATGAATGGAAAACATCATCATGTCAGCAATATTGGATAAGAGCGGCGTATTTTTGCTTGGTGGTTATGTTATTTAGGTTTTTTCAATAATAATTTTTTCACTGTCGACTTATTTCAATTTTATTGTGCATACGAACTGAATTTCGTAACTTTACATTCAAGTTATAATATTCTGAATCGAACCTACACAAAAAAACTTTTTGATTAAGAAAAAAGTTCTCAATTTGTTTGATTAATTAGAAAATCATAACTAATGATTTTAACCGAAATGACGTTCAATTAGACTATTTGTAAAATCCAAGGCCGGGAAGTGTGAGTAACAAGGAGGGTTGGCTTGTTTGCATGTTGTTTAACGTTGTATCAGCTATTTTTTAGTTATTTGTGACAGAATAGAGAGGAAGAGGATTATGTTTACATTGTCTTGAAAAATTTTCTTTTTAATTACTTAAATTAGTCGATAAAAATGCGTTTAGGTGTTTATGATATACAGAGACAATGTTTAATACATGTATATCTGACAGATGCAAAATTTGAATATTTCTTTTGGTAAAATTTTATAATTCTAAACACGACACTTTAAACAATGAAAGGACGAAAAAGCATTTATATTTAACCTAAAATAAGCAAAAATGTCGTGTACAAGTGCGTTTTATGTGGATATATAACATATATATTCAGAGATAAAACATTATTAATTATTATTGATTCAACTGAAATCTTTTTAATTATAATAATTGCCGGTTTAAAAGATGGTGAAATAACATAATGTATACTATGATGGCGCTATAATTTTCTTCAAAATAACAAAAAAATCTGGTTTTTATTTTACCTCTTTCCCCCAATAAATCTTTTTTTTATGTGCTATCAGAGTTAAGTCATTTATATATTAATTTGGTAGTGTGATTGTGACAAGAAGATTGCCGCTAGATGTCTCTTTCTCGTCACATACGGAAACAAAGTCATGTGACATGGCGCGGTGGCATCGTTGCCTCGGTTACGTTGACTACGGTTTGTTTACTTTCAGGGAAATAGTCGTGTTGAAAGCCACGCAAAATTTATCACACAGTGTTATCAAAATAACCATGGTTTTTCTGTGGAGTTTTGCATTTATTTTATTCACAGCTATAGGATTTAATCACCAGGACACCAATGATATCAAGATTTACAGGTTATATTCAGTCATTTTTATGTAATTTATTTTTGAATAATTTTTTACTCAAAACATCAAATGATAAAATGGCGCCTTTGCAGCTTCTGTAGCCCAGGCAGTGCGAAACTGAAATATTATCGTAACACTCAAAATTTATTAAAAGAAAGTAAAGCATATTTTGGTCCCATAATTTAATTCCAAATTGTGTTCATTGGGGTTTGATTTTTTTATAATTTGTATAAAAATACTTTGTCATCAGATAACGCTTTGTTACATGAGCCCGGAACATATTTGAGCACGTGACTCGGAAATTTAATGCGCCGTTGCCAGGGCTACATTGACAACGGTTTGTTTACATTCCGAGAAATTTACACTGTGCATTTAAGCCATGGGTTTCAAATGTTGATTTTCGTATTCCTTTTGGTTGGAAGTAATAAATTAAAATACAAGGAAAGTAATGTTTTTTAGCAGGTACAATTAAATGCTGATTAATATTTAATTTATAAGAGAGTATGTATGGATTTTTTTTCTGTTTCTGCTAATCTGAATTTTTTCCTGGGATATTTTAGTTGAGTTATGCATGGTAAAATGAAAGAATAATAGAACAAGAGTAACTTATTCTAATATAGGCTATGTAATAAATCATTATTATAATTATCATTATTAACTTTTTTGTAGACAGGTATTTTTTCTATTTTGTAATCAGATTTGATTAACATATTAATGACATTTGAATGTTTTCTCAAATATTTTACCTTTGATATATTTTCAGTTCTTTGTCAATCTTGCCACCACCAATGAATCCGGTGTGTTTACCAGCTAATACCACCTATGTTGATCAAATAACATCTGTACCAGAACAAAATATTGTTACCTTCTTAGATTGGACACCTCATGTTGGTTCAGTGCCTGAATTTAACTCAAGTGTCATCATCATGGATCAGTTGCCTCATGTTGGTTCAGTGCCTGAATTTAACTCAAGTGTCATCATCATGGATCAGTTGCCTCATGTTGGTTCAGTGCCTGAATTTAACTCAAGTGTCATCATCATGGATCAGTTGCCTAATGTTGGTTCAGCATCTGAATTTAACTCCAGTTTTATCATCACAGATCAGATGTCTCATGTTGATTCAGTGCCTGAATTTAAATCTGCATCAAAGCCTGCTGCAACATCAAAGCATGTTGCAACATCAAAGCCTGCTGCAACATCAGAGACTGCTGCAACATTGGAGCCTGCTGAAACATCAGAGCCTGCTGCATTCACCATGGATCAGTACATTGATTTTTCTGTTCCTGTGTTGAAGTCAAAAGCAGCATCTCGGGCTTTAAATGATGGTTTTACAAGTGGTTCAGAAAGATTTCAGGTAATTATATGATAAATATTACATTTTAAAGAGTTATTTAACATTTGTAATTTTATAGTTTTTTAAATGACAATTTTCATACAGTTAAACCTTGTTATAAAGATCACCTTAAATATATTCATTAAATGACCTGAAAAATGTACTGAAATTAAAAAAGAGGGAAATGACCAGAGTTGTCATTAGGGCAGTTTTAGCCCCATTACCAATGCCAAAATGTATGGGAATTTCCATTTTTAATGCAAGAATGAAGGGAATCTTAATTTCCATGAAGAAGATTTCAAAATTTTTTTAATCTTGAAATATATTCAATTCTTTCTTTATCATATCATCATAATGAAAGCCACTCCAGATTTTATTGACTTTTTTTTTAAACTCATATGGACAAGTGGATAATTGAAGAATGTTAGCAATGTAAAGTATATTGGAGTGTATTGGCATTTCATTTAATACTTGGCCCTAGTTGGCCAAAATTTCAGAGGACCTTCATCTAATCCCTCTCAAAAAGGACAAAGAGAGCAGCACTGGTATTTGTATGATTTTTGTGATCTTTAGAACAGGTCTAACTGTAAAATATTCCGGTCAAATTTAAATTTATTGTTTTTTCATTTTCCATTTTACTTACTGTTTCTCCAGATAAAATAGCTTTGAAGTTGTTTAATATATAAATAAAAAAATAAATAAATAAATTCAACAATGCCAATAATGTAGTTTAGATCTTAGCAGGTCATCTAGCTGTTTAATGCATATAATTATTAGTTTTTTTAATAAAATAATATGTTATGACTACACTATTTATATAAAAGAGTTATTCAAAAAACATTGACTATTTTATCTGGTTGAACAGTAAGTTATTTGTCAAGTGTGAGGCTAATTTTATGTTAAATTAGGCCAAGGAAAAACAAAATTGTGAATATTTATAGACTTTTTTTTTTACTTTTCGATCATTACCAAATGACAATTTTCTGATTTTGCTTCATAAAAAAAATAATAATAAATGAATAGAAAAGAAAATAGAGATGTTAAATAATCAAAATGTTTTAAAAACTACCAGTCTTCTCTACTTTTTTTCTAAGGCCAACAGAAAACCAACATTTTTTTGGTTGGTCTTACTGAGATGAATACATATTTTGTCTGCTGTGTTGGATGGCTAGGGGCATGCATATTTAGCCTTAATAACTTTAACCACACAACTGGACCTTATTTATGATTTTGTTTATTACTAGGTCCCATTTTATTGTATTTTTAACTTGAATCTGGCATTTTTAAAATCTGTATTATTTTTAGGTTATTTTAGTTTATGACAATATATATGCATTCAAGTTAGCAGAAAATTTTTATTTGAAGTTCCATGATGACGGATTGCCAAAATTTGCCAGATTCAAATAAAAAGTAACTAATTGGGGCCTAGGACTAAGATTTTCCCTAACAGAGTTTGCTAGCATACTACAAGGTCAAAACTCCTCAACCTTTGTGTGGAACATTGTGAAAAAATGCAAAATTCTCCCTCAACATTTTTGTTTTGTTTTTGTTTTTGTTTTTTGTTTTTTAATTTTTTTAAATAATAAAAAAAAAGCAACAAAATAATCATGAATTGTCAGTGATGTGATTTGATGTTCAATGTAAACGGTTCTGCACAAATGTTAAGGCTATCACTTTGTACATGTATACTACTATACTGACATATCCCATCATCCATCTGTGTATTAACTTCCTGTTGTAACATTTTTTTCACTTCTTGTATCTTGTTCATTGTTGTATTATTGTTTTTTGCTATATATTTTACTGTAATACTTTAATTTCTTTACTCATCTGTTTTTCTTCACTAATGTTATTTTCTCTTCATTCTTCTGCATGTTTCTTTTTCCTTCAGCTTTTGAACTTTGCTGACTTGCTGTCTTTTGTTCGTCTTGCTCAAGTTGCTGTTGCTATCTTAATGGTGTTACTGCTCTGGAAGCAGAGACAAGAATCACTGTATCTTCACCAAGGTGTGATATATGTTATCATATATGTACCTGAAGATTATATTGTAATAATCAACTAAATTATATAGACATTGTTTTCACAGATCATATAAATAAATCTACATAGTTATCAGACAATATTTGTATTTATTTATTTATAAAATATATACTTATATTTTAAAACAATTCAAAATAATATCTAGCAAAAAAACTAAATTGTACATGAATATCAATTTGGCAAGAAATAAAGATCAATCAATTCTTAAACTAATTTCTGATTTTCAAAAAATCATACTTTTAATCCAGTTTCAGTCCAAAGAGAGGAATGTGTGTGTGTGTGTGTGTGTGTGTGTGTGTGTGTGTGTTTTGCTGTTTTTTTTCACTAATTTGTATTGTTTTGTGATCTTTGTTTATTTGGCATGCAAGCACATGTTTTTTTTTAGTTTTGCAAATTTTTCATTCTAACCTGAAGCAGTATTTAAGTTCTTCATTTATTTTCTCAGAAATAGGTATAGTTGTGTAAACATTTTTTTTTTCATTTTACAACTCAGTTTTGATGTGTATTAACAGATTTTTGGTATTATATATAATAGTATGGAGATTTTCTCCTTACTATACACTGTACTGTTGTCTTCATACATATATGCATTTACAAATTTAGTGAAGTATTATGGCTACTTATGCTGTACACTTAATGCTTAGTTTTTAATTTCTTTATTTTAGAAATAAATATTTGCCTTTTAAAGTTATATAAGAATTTAAGATGCACACATTTACTCATTCTGTCTACTTTAGAAATTTTATAACTAAACTAACATTTTCTCAAGTAGAGTAAAGATTTTAAAACTATTAAAACTGAAATTTTTTGTAGTTGAATCGTCTTGTTTACATTCATAGACTTGTATATTTTCTTAACATGATAATGAATAATATCTGAAAAGTAAAAAAGTGAGAGAAATTTGTGTTCATACGAGAGAGAGAGAGAGAGAGAGAGAGAGAGAGAGAGAGAGAGAGAGAGAGGAGAGAGAGAGAGAGAGAGAGAGAGAGAGAGAGAGAGAGAGAGAGAGATTTGAGCTTATCTTATTATTCTTCTCATTTATCTTGTAGAAATAATCAGTGCAGAACAGGCCACAACAACAGATCTCAGCAGACTTGGAGAAATGCGGAACAAGCTTTATTGTAAGTACATACCCCGATTATCATTTATACACACTGAATTAATGTAACTTATATTATAACAAATATTTACAAAATCTTCACAATCTGTGTTAAATAAATACAAGTATGTTCCAACTTTAGGTTAATTATTTTTGAAACAACCTTGTTTATTTTCCTAAGCTAGAACATTAATGATTTTATTTTCTGTATTTATTGTGAGAAATAAAATCAAAAATATTTGTTTTAAAGTGATTTTGTTTGCCTAAAATTACTACCGAATAAAGGTAGTTTCCCCTTTAGAAATAAGACTAAAATTTCCCAATTTGACAACTAAAATTCCCCAAAAGGCAACAGTGACACACAATCAAATAGTTTAAGTTAAATCCAGTTATCCAAAACTGTTCTGACAGACAAAAAATGTTAGATATTGTCACAATATAAAATCTTTGCAATGAATTTCAAAATTCTGAGCGTAATATGTGACATAAAAAGGGTCCAAATTTTCCCAATCTGAAAGGTGGAAGGTAGTTTTTAAAAACCATAGCAAAATCAGTTTTATTTAAGCACTTCTACTGAATACCAAATTTTACAGGGCATTTAATAACCTAATTAATATACATGTAGGATAAAAATTACTGAACCTAATGAGAGGTTCAAATTAGAAGGAATCAAGTCTTGCTCTTTTGGAGCACCTATATTATACCATCAATATTCCCCCTTTACCACTGTGGTAGCTCATTTGGTAGAGTGCTTGCTTATTATGTGGGATGTCAGTGGTTTGAATCCCAGTGTGACTTGAAAATAGGTAGGGACTGTTCTTTCGCCAAGCACTCCAAGTATTTAGAAATGATGGTCACAAGGTCCTTTAGATGAGACCTTAAAAACCAATCCCTAGTGTCACAACAGACATTTCACATTAAAGAACCCTCCCTGCACATTGCCCTAAGCACACTGAAAAGGACAAAATTTCTGCCACTTCACCCATAGCTGGTGACGTCTTGATATAAGTGAAATATTCTTGACTGGGACATAAAACCCCGTTAAATCTATCAACCTTTTATCAATCCAATTTTAATTATTGTTATGACATTGTTGCACTCAGTAATAGAAACTTATAAACTATTATTTTTTAGTTGTGAATGTCCAGAATTTAGGGATCGGTTTACTATATTATTTTAAAAAACTGCTTAACTACTGAAAATATTTTCAGTTTTTTTTTTTTTAAATTAAAAATTGACAGTTTATTTCAATTTTTTAAATCCCACTTCTGAGTTTATTTACTCAAAATACACAGAAAATCATTAACTGAAATCCATTATTTTTTTATTTAATGAATAATTTTTATTTTATATTTTACAGCTGAACACATCCAGCTCACAAAATCTGATAAGGATTTGTCCACCTGGGACAAAAAGATGGATGGAGTGTCCTCAAAACTGCATGATGAAAACAGCAATCTGGAAGAGATGTACAAATGCTTAGTGGAATGGAAACATGACTGGAATGAACAGTCACACAAGATCAAACAAAAAGATACAGATCAGTTCAAACAGATTGCAGACTTGCCTAACATAGATCAGTTGATCAAAGAACAGGAACAAAGTCTCGGAGACTATCTCTTACATGCAGGTATAGTTTATATGAGTGAAATGGGTTACAAAATTTTACTATATTCAGGGATCTAATTTAGCGCTAAATATCAGTACATGTATTTTTCCCACTCAATAAATGTTACACCCCCCCCCCCCAAAAAAAAAAAAAAATTACGAACAAATTACAAATTCTCATAATATAACAGAAAAGCTCCCATAGACATAAAATATCCATTATAAAATGCAGAGAAATCCTAATTGATTTTAAGGATAAGATTTTCAAAGTTTGTCTTAAACTTCATCCATGGCATGTTGTGGATAATATCCATGTTTGGGTTTTGACAGGTAAATTCAGTTAGGTAGAGTGCTTTAGTTTTGTGTCAACATAACTGTTTTTTTTTTTTAAGCATTTTTCAGGGGCCTATACTAATGGAGATCAGAAAAAGGGTTGTAGTTTGCCTTGGCACAAAAATGATTTTAATCATTTTATCAGTTTTCAGTGTAGAGTATACATTGTCCCTGCATCTGCAGTTGACTTGATCACCTGCCAATTTATCCTCACTTCAGCAAAATGGATGTTTCCCTACAACCTAGATTAATCCCTGATATTATATCATATTAGGCTCATGGAGCAGACTCTGGTTGTATCAAAAACTTAAATGACAAAAAATGAAGGAGGAGTGGTGGTGGTGATGGGGGTGGGGGGGGGGGGTGGGGGTTGTAGTGGGTTGGAGGAGGAGTGTAAAGAAAGAAACAAAAATGCATACAGTTTAATACATGTCATAGAATACTTAATCATATCAACAAAATTCTGTGTCTTTTATTTAAAAGATTCATGACAAAAGTGACACTTGCACGTTAATGGACATGGGTTTGAACCCTAGGCAGTCTGGATGATAAGTGCCTAAGTTGGAGAAGCATTTAATTTCACAAAAAATGATAAAGAAATCACCAGTGGTAAAGCATGAGGTTTTCTTTGAAGTGAAGGGGGTCACACCAAATGTAGTTTTGTACACTAATGTTGTTCAGTAATGTGGCCATTGAATTAGAGTGAAGTGGCATCATATTGTTTTACACCCCTTTTCGAGATGCATTGATTGAAACTTAGTATGTAAATTCTGGCATGTTGAAGGAAAATGGATTAACCAAAGAAAACCACTGCTTTCATCTAGCATAAATTTATAAAAAATCTGATACTTGAATATTGAGCAGGAGTGTGATTCAAACACTAGGTATTGAGAAGCACTGTGACCTATAAACATGAGTGTGATTCAAACACTAGGTATTGAGAAGCACTGTGACCTATAAACATGAGTGTGATTCAAACACTAGGTATTGAGAAGCACTGTGACCTATAAACATGAGTGTGATTCAAACGCTAGGTATTGAGAAGCACTGTGACCTATAAACATGAGTGTGATTCAAACACTAGGTATTGAGAAGCACTGTGACCTATAAACATGAGTGTGATTCAAACACTAGGTATTGAGAAGCACTGTGACCTATAAACATGAGTGTGATTCAAACACTAGGTATTGAGAAGCACTGTGACCTATAAACATGAGTGTGATTCAAACGCTAGGTATTGAGAAGCACTGTGACCTATAAACATGAGTGTGATTCAAACACTAGGTATTGAGAAGCACTGTGACCTATAAACATGAGTGTGATTCAAACACTAGGTATTGAGAAGCACTGTGACCTATAAACATGGGCTTTAGACTGTTTGACCACCTAGGCCTCAAAACAACAACAGCAACAACAACAACACACACACACACACACACACACACACACACACACACACACACACACCTTTTAAATGGGGATAGGACACAGAAATTACATACCTATAGGCAGATGTCGTGTATATTTATTTAGAACTCAGAATTTTTGTAGAAATTAAAATAACTTTTTTTTTATTTCAGAGGAGCAGTTTTCTCAAATTAGCCAAAATTTTGTTGATGGTCACAATTCCATCACTGGAATCTCTGCTGGCTTAGGCTCTATTTATGTAAGTACTTATTAGACTAATTTAGACTAAGTTATTTTGTTAACTGAACCCGTATTTTTGCATGTTGGGTCTCAAATGTAAGAGACTGGTGGGATCCCTATAAGCTGAATCATTTTGACATGGATGTAAAATCATTTCAAACCCAATCAATTACATATCTAATCATTCAAATTTTGAATTTAACATTCTTTCACAAAAATTATTTTGTGACTGAAACATTTCCAATACAAAATATACTCTCTCTCTCTCTCTCTCTCTCTCTCTCTCTCTCTCTCTCATTTTTTACAAACAAGATAGTTTATTTGATTTTTACTTTATTGTTTTTTTTTATTTGTGTATTTTCAGGATGTTATGAATGAGCAGTCAGCAAGTCACTTTTAAAACAGAATGTTCAAATTAAGACATTATAGTTTTATTGTTGCTGGTGTTGATAGTTTTATTAGTTGTTGAAATTTTGAGATGATGTTATAATTTAATTCTCTGTCTGAAAACTTCAAGCTGGTGCATCTGTGACATTGATAAAAATTTGGAGTTCATATTTTTTTTTTCAGTATTTGTTTTGATAGGTAAACTATTGAATGTTTTCAAAGTGAAAAAAAAATAACATTCCAACAAAGTGATAAAAAATCTGTAAAGTTTCAGACATTGGTCAGTATTCATTCTTCATCAAAATTTGTCAAAATTAGTTGACTTTCAAAACATGTTTAAATTTAAACATTTTTTTGTTCTAAAACTTGTCATTGTCATTGGATTTATACAGATTTGAAGTTTCAGAGAGAATTTAAATTTGATGTATTGGTATATATATTTTAAAATATCATACAATTATTGAAATTTCTTAAGGTATGTGGCAGTAAAATTGTGATTCTGTCATTCACATCTTATTTATTGCCTACAGATGTTTGTAACAATATTTCATAAGTGAAGTTTGTACTTTTTTGTGTATTAAACAATACTCACTGACACATACTGCATACTTTTTCATATACATGAAGATTTTTATTATTTATACATGTATTATTATTATTATTCAAAAAAAAATTTTATCTGTTTTTCTCATATTTTTTTGTAGTTTTTAGTTGTTTGAGGTTAAATCTACTTTTTCATCTTGAGTCTCTGTCCTGTTTGTCCAACAATCCAACATTCTAGTTCAACATGAATAACTTACCTTTCCAAATCATAACATTTTTTTATCCTTGTTTATTAGTCATTTCTATTTATTAATTATTTTATATATTTTTGTGCACATATTTATGTTTGTGGTATACCTTCCCATTTTTCTTTTTTTTTTTTGTTTTTCAATCTTATTTATATAATTATACAATTTTATTATTTATTCAGTTTCATCAATTTCATTATTAATTACTTTATTTATTTACTTCAATTTTATTTATTTAATTTTATTTTTTCCATTTCATTTATTATGTAATTATTATTTATTTATTTATTTATTTATTTATTTATTTATTTATTTATTTATTTATTTATTGTGCTATGTTTGATACATTTAGTTGTATACTACAGTTAAGTTTTTAATGTCATGCTATATACATCTGTTATTACCAATACATCATGTTAATCTATATATTTGTTAATAAATTGTTATTATTTTGAATTCAAAATAGTTGTTGTTTTATTTGTAACTTATCTTCTGTAAATAATACAAACTGTTGATGGCACATTGTGTTAAGTTTATTATCGAATCAGAAATTTTTAAGCTATTCCTGACAAAACCAGGTTATTAATCTATACCGATCAATCTATTAACAAGAACCTGTATGTTTGAGATATGCAAGCTAGTATTATGGTCTGCCCAGTACTAGCACATGTTTAGGGCAACTTTTTGTTAAGGTGCTAGCTCACCAAGTTAGTAGTAGCAGACAAGCATACCACTCCCCTATCTCACATTATCCTGACACCAGGTAATCTAGTCAATACTCTGTTGCTCTAATACCAAGCACTGAGAAAGGAAGCAGGATCTCATAATTTGAAGCCTTGTTTATGACTCGGCTCAGTTTAAACCTCAGACTTCCCACTTATAAGGCAGACACTATACCACTGAGATGGTCTGGAAATTAGGAATGGATTAATGATGTTTTTCACCCCAGTCAGGAGTCTTTTACTTTGAAAAATCAAGTCAATCAGTTTAGGGATTGTGGAGAAAACTGGAGCCGCCAGTGAAATCACCGACCTGACAAGCTTTCTGACACTAGGTTATGTCAAGTGGGATTGAAACCTAGGCAATTAGAGTCATTGTGAGACAAAAATTGGTGCTCTTAGCAACTTGGCACTCAAGGAACTGGGTCAGGCAATTCATGGATTTGTATATGTACAATGAGGTTTTACAGGGTATTACACATTAAATTCCTTGTAAATTTTTGTAGAACCATCGCAAATCTGATATTTCAGTTTTTTTTATTAATAATGTTATACTCCAGCAACATCTTTAACTAGTGGAACTACAGGGTTGCACAGTTGAATTGGATTAATTGTTTAAACCCAATCAAAATTCTTCCACTTACATCAAGGCAGATAGTTCAGGAGAGGTGGAAATTGGAGTTCCCAGAGAAAACCACTGACCTTCGAAAAGAAAACTGACAAACTTTCGCAAAATAAAAACTGCCCTATGAGATTCAAACCTAGATGATAAGAGACACTGCAATCTGTAAGCATTTAAAGAGTGACACTGTAAGAAGGTATAGTGTGACACTGTTAGAAGGTACAGAGTGGCACTAAAAAGGTATAGCATGGCACTGTAAGAAGTTATAGTGTAGCACTAAAAGAAGTTAAAGAGTGGCACTGTTAGAATGTTTTGTGTGGCACTGTAAGAAGATATAGAGTGGCACTGTAAGAAGGTATAGCATGTCACTGTAGGAAGGTAAACAGCATGGCACTATAAGAAGGTATAGTATGGCATAGTAAGAACATATATATAACATTACTTTTTGTATATGTATATCTATAGTACTATAGGAATTGATATGAAAATAATTTTGATACATTACGAAAAAGGTTTATGGTTCAAAGGTCAAGGCCACAGCTTTTTAAAATACCTTTATTGTTAATTATCTTGAAATCTATTTATTTTTTGTATTGGAATATATATTGGAAATTCATAGGATATCACAATCATTTTAGTGTATTGTTTAAGGTCAAAACTCCCAAAAAATCAAGGTCATTGCTGTGTTAGAAGACTGAAAATGTTAATTACCTGGAAAAATATTAATTCTTTGTATATTAGAATATTGAAGAAAATGAGATGTTGATCATTTTGATATATGATTCAAGGTCATAGGTTCAAAGGTCAAGGCCTTATTGTTTATTGTTTTGAAAACTATTAACTTTTTGTATAGGCATATCTACTAGAATATCATAGGTTTTGATCATTTTTATATATGTTTAATGGTCAGAGGTGAAAAGGTCATAACTGCTTAACTATACTTAAATTTTAAATTATCTTGAAATTTATTAACTTTTTATATTGGCATGTATAAAAATATTGGAGATATTGATATTTCAATCATTTTGATGTATGGTTCAAGGTCAAGGTCATTGCTGCATAAGAAGACTGAAATTGTTAAATATCATTAACTATTAACTTTTTGAAATGACATGTATCTTAGAATATTGTAGGTATTGAAATAACAACCATTTTGATATTAAGGTAAAGGTCATATGTTCAAAGGTCAAGGTCGTAGCTGCTAGAGAATACTTAAATTGTTATTTATTTTGAAAACAGGCATATAAATTAGAAAAATGTAGTTATTGATATGATGATCATTTTTATATAAGATCTACATTTAAAGATTAAGGTCAGAGCAGCTTTAAATGACTCTTGATAATTTTTTCAGCTTGCTTATTGTCACAGAATTTTGAAGTTCATTTCTCTAAATAAATATTAAGTTCCTCATGTTTATAGCCAAACCCCTTATAACTGTTGGTAGGAGTTGAGTAATGGTGTTTAACGTCCCAGTCAAGAATATTCACTTATATCGAGACGTCAGCTATAGGCGAAAGTGCAGAAATTTTGTCTGCACATTGCGCTGATGGCATTATTATGGCGGGGTTCTTTATTGCGCCATGCCTGCCATGACACCAGACCTCGTTTATTTTAAGTTCCCATCTGAAAGAACAGTGAATTTCATTTCGTAATGCCGAGTGCTTGGCGAAAGAACAATCACAACCCACTTTCAAGTCTTGGGTCAAACCAACAATTTGTAGGGCTGAATCAAGGATATTTTTGTGCTTATTTGTTGAGTAGCTGGTTAAGCCATCAGCATATCACCAGTGTGAAGGGATGTTTAACTTTCCAGACTTAAAAATAGTTTTCTTACATGACCAAGAGATATTAACACAGACTTTCTAAAAACCATAGGTTGTGAGTTCAAATCTTTATTCTTCAACTTATCAAATGCTTTTGGTGTTCCAACTTAAGTGAAATGCCTGGGATTTAATAAATTTTGATTTCCCTCACCCTCATTTTTTAGCTGATGATGTCTGGATATAAGTAGAAATTGGCCATAAAACTTATTATATGTATAATTATGCCTTTTTGAAAGCTTTGTGGTGTCTAGTGTTTTGTATGTTGTTGCGTGATAAAAAACTTAATTTTTTTTTTGCTACAAGCAGCCTTAAATCTTAGTTTAGTGTAGGAATTGTTCTTAATAGTCTTGACATTTTATGACAAATTTATTTAAAATATTAAAATACACAAATGGACATCTCTGTCAAGTTAAGAAGAGCTTGCCACAATCTTGGTGTTGCGGTAATGTAAATCTAAGTTATATAAAATATTTACAATATTAGATGAAGACGGTCAATATCAAATTTGGATATTTCATAATGTTTCTTTGAAGAACTGTTATATTCCCATTGATAAATTTGCAGACTTGCTTATTACCATACAATTTTAAAATTGTGAAGTCTATTTTGTTTATGTTTGTCAAAGTTGGTAGTGACTGTTCTTTCACAAAGCACTCAGCATTTAGAAATGAAAGTCACATGGTCCTTCGTAGGAGACCTTAAAAACTGATGTCCTGTGTCATGGCCAGACATGGCACATTAAAGAACCCTCACTGCAAATTGCCCTAAGAGCACTACAATGCCATTTTACCTATAGCTGATGATGTCTCAGTATAAGTGAAATATGAGGGGGAAATAAAACCCCATTAAATCAATCAATCAATCTCTATGTTTGTCATTTCCACTCTCCTTCATTTAAATCCAAATTCCTTGTACCATAAAAATCTGACTAAACAAATAATGGCAAAAACTCTTGGTTTTTCTGTACTTATATTTTTGAAGCAGCTGTTTTAGCCATTGTCAATATGTAAAAGAAAAGTTCAAGGTTTGATCCAATGATTAAAAATAGCGTTCATACATGGCCTATAGGTATTTTTACTGGCTTTCCCTAAATTAAGAATTATGGTTTAATCTCTAGTTTTGCAACTTCATCCATATCTTTTTCATATTGCTGTTTAAGTGAAATATTCAAGAAGGAAACTCAATAAATCTAATCTACTGGCTTTCTTTTTTCATTTTAGTTGGGACTGCCCTGATGGCAAAAAAAAGAAGGGATTCCTCCTAAAATTTGAGATTGTCAATTCAAATCTCTGCTTGTTCATACATTTTCTTTAACATTTGATATACAGCAGCCCTACATGGCACTCAACATTAAGAAGTCAAAGTATCAGTTAAATTTTACTGACAATTGGAGAACCAGTCGGGGAGTGAAATACTTGTCTGCATAATACATGTACTTACTCTGTGAACTAGAACCCAATGATCAGCTTAAGTACATGCTATTAAATGCCAGACCAAGAAACATACTTGCACATCATATTTAATAATGAACTTGTTCTTAGATATATCCCTAGAAATAAATAAACTTTCTCTCATCATGAAACGCTTTGTTTGTGGGAGGTCTGGGGTTTGGACCAAAGCCTCGTCTGACTTGGATATGAAAGTCATGGGGTCCTTCAGAGGAGACCTTAAATACCTAAGCCCCTTGTAACTGCAGGCATGGTAGGTTAAAGAACCCTCCCTGCACATTGCTGTAAGGGCACTGCAAAGTTGATTTCTGTCATTTCACCTTCAGCTGGTGATGTGTGGATATAAGTGAAATATTCTTGTCTGGGACATAAAACCCCATTTAATCAAATCAAAACTTCAATAACTTAAAAATTGATGATGCAACAATAAACAACATTACAATCAACTACAACAACAATTAAGTCAGCATATGCAGTAAAACTACTATTGGAGACTATCACATACTACAACTGCAGCATTAAAGAGCACGACTAGTCCACTGGTCCGGAACAGACTAACACCAACATTCATATGTGAACATAATGATATATTTATTATTGATAAGACATCAATTTTATAAAGATACATCTGGTTTTGTATTTACATAATACTTTATATCACATTTACATGGAACAAAATGAAGCTACAGCTCCAATAAAACAAGCTTATATCCAACATCTGGTGCTGCCAAGAAAGGCAAAAATATTTGTGGATGGACGGACAATGAGTCAATAAAGTCCCACAAAAACTTCCTTATTAGTAATAGACATGCATATTTTTCTTGTAAAATTGATGCCAAAGGTATGTAAAGAATATGAAAATCAGTAAAATTATTTAAAATATCACAAATTCACAATGGTGCAACTTCCAACAGGAATCTTACTTCAGTTCTGACCACTACAGCTGAATAAAAATGGCTACTTTCAAGAAAGGAAAATGTTCAAATGAATATATATTTACACAAAGACACCTTCATATGGTTTGGTTAAACCATTAAAATTCACAGACAAATCTGGCTATTTTATTCCAGATGTAACAACTCGCAGTTAAAATATTTTATTCCCTGATTTACCCTCATTTTTTATATTGTTATTGTTAATCAAAATATTGAAAATCACTTATAATTGCATCACAACTTTATATTGCATACATCTGTTTAAAAAAAAAAAAAAAAAACAGTTTTGCATTTGTATGACCATAGGGAACAAAGTCTCATCTTAAAAATTCAATATTCTTTCAAAAATAAATATTTTCTTTTTTAATCTAATTTTCTGTTTTGTGTTAAGTTTTTCATGATTTCTTTTAATTTGACATTTCACTTCTAAAATAAGTTTATTAAGCATTAGAAATTTTGGATGTTGATGCTTTTCCTCATGCCCATGCACTCTACTTCATCAATAAACAGTGTATTAGATTTGATCTCGATGTCTTCCTCTAGTGACAGCTGATTACGTATAAGCCCTTTAAGAGAGTCTTCAGCATTGGAAAGGCGTTCCTGTAAGCGTGCTACGGATTCCTCAATCTCGTTAACTTCCTCAATCAGCCTGTACTGTACAGGATCTCTACAAAGTTCCACATTTGGTCGGTTTGTTCTGGTATCCAAGCGAGTTTGTGACAATTTCATTGGTAATTCCTTATCAGCAATGGCTTTTTGGAGTCTAGTAATGTTTTCTTCAATTTCTTTGATCTGGTTAATGACCTAAAATATTTCAAGAAAAATAAAGTGACTAAGTTGATTTCTGTATTAATGTAAAAGACGCATTGTATATGGCTTCCATTACAGCCACAAGAATTTGCTTTAATTCAGTTTGTTTAAGACATGCTAAATATCAACATATATCAGTGGCTTAAAAAAAGCAAACGAGGAAAAGAAAAAAGTTCTTTGCTAAAATCAAAAATTCCAGGATTACCAGATCCTAATAACCTAAGTAATGCTAATGACCTTTACTGTGTGTATAACAGCAAATGCCAAAATTCAATGTGAATTAGAACATGTTCCACCATGTACATAAAGTCCAGAAAGTCATTAACGCAAAAGGGGGAAATTATGTTTCATGTTCAATTTTATTTTTGAGCACATTAATTTGAAATTTTTTACTAACTCGTGAATTACGTGAAAATAAAATGCACACAAAAATTTCACATTTTACAGTACTCATTAAATGGAAATGAATCGTAGCAATATACATATACAAAGTTAAAGTGATGAAAATTTTCAAAACAAAGTGTTTGTAAAACTGAATCAATATAATGACAAGATATGCACAAAAAGGATTCACACAATTATTCACCCCTAAATATAAAATGTAACATCACTTTGTTTTGTTTTTTTTTTAGACTATACCAAATAGCATTTTATTGATTTATTTTAGTAGCATATAATATTTACCTAAGAGAGATTTATATATACAATGTATACAATTTACTAAGAATATATATATGCACATCTGTTACTGGTACATCAAGGTTAAATATACATATATGTAGTTTTTTAAAATCATTGGGCCCAATAAATGTTTGTCATTTCTTGTCTTGCTTGGCTGCTGATTTTATCAATAACTTGTATTGTGTCATTTTCTTAGTTACATTGGTTGTTGACAAGTACATGTTTTCAGTTACAAATTTAATGATTATTGTTCATGCAGCTGTAAATTTCTTTATTTAACTCTAATCTGTGTTAAAAAGTGCCTTATTTTGATTTTTTTAATTTGTGTTCAAAATTGCTCTGATTTTTTTTTTTAAAATCTGTGTTCAAACATGCTTGATTTTGTATTTTTTATCAGTGTTCACAATTGTCTGATTTTGAAACTTTAATCTGTGTTCAAAAGTGTTTTATTTTGAATTTTTATTTGTGTTTGAAAGTGCCTGATTTAGAATTTTTATCTGTGTTCAAAAGTGTCTGATTTTGAAATTTTATCTGTGTTCAAAAGTGCCTGATTTTGAATTTTTATCTGTGTTCACAAGTGTCTGATTTTGAAATTTTATCTGTGTTTGAAAGTGCCTGATTTAGAATTTTTATCTGTGTTCACAAGTGTCTGATTTAGAATTTTTATCTGTGTTCAAAAGTGTTTTATTTTGAATTTTTATCTGTGTTCGAAAGTGCCTGATTTTTGATTTTTTATCTGTGTTCATGTTTCTGAATGTGTGATTAGTCAATAAGATAACACTTTGTACCTTGTTAAGGTGATCTTCAAGTTTACTCTTAGCATCTTTAGTTTCATTGATTCTGGTAGTGAAGGCCAGATTTACATCGGCACATTGCTTCCTCATATCATTGGATGTCTGCTGGAGAATTCCATCAATCAGGGATCGTAATTCAACAGAACTCTGGCGTTCACGTTCTCCCTTCAAGATGTTTTCATTTGAGAAATCTTGCCAATCTTCAGGACAAACAGAGCTAAAATTTGAAAATAAATATCCATGTAAATATGTGTATCATTTCTCTAAATTAAATAACTACATAAAATGTTGGTGTAAGGGAGATAACTCTAGATTTAAAATTAAAAAAAACATTCATGAATCATATGGCACTATAACATCCCTGAAACCACTACAAATTTAATGTTATGTTTTAAATTGATGTTTATTTCACACTTTATTTGATCCTTTAAGTAAGTTATACATTGTTACCATAGTAACAGAGTTACCCATACTCTTTCTTAACGTATGTCTTTTCCATATCTGTTCAGAAAAACCCTTCAAGACATCTAATATTAATGTTTTTTTCAAAGACTTACTTATTATCTTTTGAGGCTAAAAAGCATCTAGTTGCCTACCATGAAATGCACTGATGTGTAAATGAGGACAAACCCGAGACCAGATGTTCAAAGATTGATTAGTTAAATAAATTTATTAGACAAAATATGCATACTTTCAAATATACTATGAAATAAATGTTGAAAATATCAAACTAACTCACATTGTCAAAAAATTATTGTTTTGATAACGATATGTTGACTTTTATTGATATTTTTTTATCTATATTAATCATTCATTAAACTTATTAATTAAGCTGGGTTTCTGAGTACTGATAAACATTTACTTTCAAACTTAGAATTTTTATCAAACTTTTACATAGTTCTGAAAATCATGACTTTAAACTGCTTTTTCAGGACTAACTTCTACAGTATATGAAACAACATACAGCTAACATAGGTTTTTTTTTTTTTTTTTAAATTTTGTTTACAACTTATAACTCAATCATTTATATTCAGTGATTGCTGATGACTTACTTAGCTTCAATCTTTGCTGATCCCTCCTTGAAGCGAAGTCCAGCTGAATTGTTTCTAAGATTTTCGCAATACTCATCAATAGAAAGAGCTGAAAATTTGTCTTTTAAATCCTTCTCCAGTTGAAATTTAGCTTTACGGTTTAATCTATGAAAAAATAAAGATTTATGGACTTTGGTTATTTCTAACACCATAAACTTTATAATAAAACAATTCTATACATTCAAAAAAAAGACAATTTCTTTTATCAATTTATTAATTTTAATAACTAAATTAATAAATATTCATTATATTAAGAAAAGTTAAGTTTAAAAAAAATTTTTTGTGTGTATTTTAAGCAAATTTTATATGATGAATTACACTAATATGTTTTTATGTCTGCCTCACTTTGTTCTTCTTTGTCTAATTGTCTGTCATATTTGGTATTTGATTGTTCATCTGTGAGTCGTAATTTGTGTGTCTGTTCATCAGGCCCCAGTTTCATAATCATTCATTCAATTGAGTGTATACACTGAACTCAAATTAGGGAATGTTTCAATGTCAATTTTTAAGACATTACACAGTTAAAATTGAATATCTAATGTTATATTTGAATGGTTTAGTGTAGATTTGTTGAACAAAACAAAACTATGTATCATAAAATTTAAAATTTCTTAAATATTGATGAGAGAAAAAATGGAATATTTTAGTTAAGTGTACACCCAACTGAGTGAATAATTGTGAAACTGGAGCATTTTAAATGCTACAATTGTTCTAATAATGACTTTGTCTGTCCGGTTATTCTAAATGAAGAAATTTTCATGTCAGTTAATTTTCGTGAGTATTGTCATTTCAAGATATTCATATATTTTCATTTTCTCTACATTGGATGATGGTCAATGCATATGCAAGTGAAATATATCAAAATAAAATATTTCTGATAGTTTTATTTTCACATCTTTTTACTGTATTCCAACAGATGGATGTGAAATTAAACAAACATAAAACTTCCGAAATTTACAAAAAAAATGCACAAGTATGTATATAACCAACCTGATTTGTTCCTGTGATTGTTCTAATGTTCTTTGTAACAAAGCCTGAACACCTTCTATTGTTTCAACCTCTTTCAATAACTGTTTCTGTACATCATCATGAACCAAGTCAATGGCACGCCTCTTCTCCCTAGAAACATCGAAATATAAAATGTATATTGAAGGTTAATTAATAAACTACATGTATTTAATTTTTAGTTTAAATCAATTCAATTATTTAATAGCTGTTTCTACTTATGTAATATAAGGATTGTTTTTTATCTGTTGTTTTTAAAAAAACTTAACCTTTGGAATCTTACATCCTGTAGATTTAAAACTCTTAAAACTTATGAAGACATCATTTTAGTAGAACATGTATATATGTACTTGGATCAATATGGTCAGAATAAAGACTCTCTCTCCCTCTCTTTGTAAGTGCAATTTCGATGTTAGCAAGACACTCAAGTTATGTGAAGGGGTTCTCTGAGAGAGAGAGAGAGAGAGAGAGAGAGAGAGAGAGAGAGAGAGAGAGAGAGAGAGAGAGAGAGAGAGAGACTTACCTGTTGGCTAGACACTGTTTAGCTATGTGCAGTGGTTCAGCTGTAGCCTCTAAAGCTTTTTCTACTCTTGTTTTAAATGCCAACAAATTATCTATTTCTATACATAAACCATTGAGTTTATCATCCAGTTCCTGCTTCCAATATTTAATATCATCTATTCTTTGTTCTGAAAAAAAATAAACATATAATTAATATTTTGTTAGAGCAGCAACCATTTTGGTTAAAATCTTTCTTACAACTGACCATCATTTTGATGGCTAATTTATCCACTATAAGTCCTACTTATAATGAGAAAGGAAAACGGGGGGAGATTTCCAATAAAGATATTCAATACCCTGTATAAAAAATGGTACTTATAGAATTTTTGTAAAAAAAAAAAAAAAAAAAAAAAAAATAAAAAAATAAATTAAAAAAAAATTATAAAAAAAAGATGAAATTTCCAGTTAAGATAGTCAATAATCTATATAAAAACAGGGAAATTTCCCGTTAAGACATTCGATACTCTTTATAAAAACATATTGGCACTTACGGAATTTTTTGTTGACATCTCTCTGTGTCTTCTCAGTTCTTTTCTCAGTTTCATCAGAAAGACGTTTTGATTCTTCTACAAGTCTTTCTGATGCAGCTCTCTCTACTTCTGCATTGGCATACTTGGTTAAGTTAGATGTTTTCCAATCTTGGTGTGTGAATCTTGTTGGTGGCTGTACTAATTTTGCCATCTTGCTACAATATAAAAAATCCATAGGGAAAATGAATGAATAAACAAATGAATGAATGAATGAATGAACAAATGAATGAATGAATTCATGTCAATTGTAAGATTGTCAGAATTAAAAAATAAATAACTAAATAAAAATAACTAAAATCAAATAAATAAATAAATAATACATGAAAAAAGTATGGAATAGAAATGTGGATACATGTAAAATGTGACCTTGTTCTGGTCAGTTTTTAATAATACCAACACCTAATGGAATTAGAAATTACCAAATTTTCTCCTTGAAATTAAGACTTGTATGAAAATCACTAAAACTAGACAATTATTTGCAGCACAAAAAATCTGTAGAAATCCAGTGCAATGAAGTAGTCATTTGTTTCATTTTTTACCATTTACAGATGAATTTTTCATTTAGTGAAAGTTTTATGTTTTTGATTACCGGTACCTTAAACAGGCATGCAAACAAAGTCGTTGCAAGAAATTCTATTAAAATAAAACAAAATCTTGGTAATACTGATTAATTTTTGAGGCTAAAAGAAATAAAACTTCAGATATATATATTTTAAAAGGAACAGCCAATATGTTTTTGACTTTTCATCTGAAATTTATTGAGGCAAGTGTTTTGGGCACCATGTGTGTTATCCTAAATTGAAATGAATAAATGACTGAAAAATTGAAAGAAAAATGTCAAGAACCTTACAAAACTGCTCAAATGCATTATGATTAAAAAGAGGAAGACCAGGTTATCAAATGCATATATACTAAACCTGGCTGATAATTCAAGATAAACTAAAGTAAATCTATAGTTTAGGTAAATGACCTGCAATTGCCAAGACAACCAGGCCATTTAAAATGTTTTTTATTCATATTTCTTTGACTGTGATGGTATAGAGTTATAATTATAAGTCTATCATATACAAGTTAAAAGTTTCTAGAAAAGTGTATTTAAAATGCAAGAATCCAAGTCACCAATGGGAAGATATCTAAAGGCAGCCAGAAATGATGATAAAACAGATTTGGTGTGTGTCTTAACAATATACAAATATACCACAAGTGTTATATTTCAGCAAGGGATGGTTAATGTATCCTGTGCTTGACTAGTTTTAGGCAATATTTACATCATTGATGTGCAATACCACAAACACTTTAAAAGGTATGGGGTAAGAGATATTCTGAACAATGCAAAGACAGATATACTATGGAAATCAAGGATCCAAATAGTTTTCTGTTAATTTTAGGATCAAGTGATTAAATTGTACATCACTTTGTTGGACTATTTTGGCTTTTTTTCATTTGAAAATTTGCTACAAATGCAGGGTCTAAAGCCATTGGAACTTAGAAACTTTGTGCACTAGATATCCATAATGTAAAAGAGAGGGGAAAATGTAGCAGGTAAACCAGGAATTTACTCCTATACTTATTGGACACTCTACAAACTAAGCTACCTAGTGACCTAATGAACCCACCCACCACATGCTTCCCATGCTTTTTTTTTCCATTAAACTACAGTGAATTGAAACCACAAGGTTCCATCATGATACTAATCCCTTGGTAGGCTACTTCCCAGGGATAGACTAGCCCCACACAACAGAAAATGAAGAAAAAAAAAATCAGCTGTCAAACAGGGAGCTGAATCTGGTTCCTTCTTAATATAGCAAGTTACTCTAGTGACTGAGTCCAGTCTGTCACAATTTGTATATATGGTCATGTTACGAGTATAAATACAGAAGAAGCACTATTTTTTAGAATATGCGTGAATGATTTTACAACAAATTTCTTTTTAAAGCCTTTTGAAAAATTTTACGTTCTATAAACTAAATCATGATCTACGTAAATCATGAAATGATGATGATAACACAAGGATTAAAAAGATGGTCATAAAATTATTTTATAGTCCTAAATAACATTAAACGTCTTTGGATAGCAACCTCTTTCAACAGTTTTAAGTCACTGCTATTAGTGTTGCATACATGTATACATGTAGTAAGTGTTTGCGATAAAAATGTAAATTATCTTTAAATTAAACATAGATCTACATCTTGATCTTCATTCGGTTGAAGTCAAGCCTAGAATCTTCATTTTGAATTAAGACATTAGTCGTCAAAATATAAAATTGACATGAAAAGTGAATGTTTGTTACACTCAGTGTACAAAACATTTGTTTTCATATACATAGTGACAGATGATTTAAGCTTAAAAAACAAAACTGGAGAGAATATGAACAATCAATTTCCTTATTTGAAGAAAACGTTTCCGTTTTTTCTATGTTAAGTTCACAAACCTTTTACAGATGCCCTTGTTGCCTTTTAAATGTTAAAATTTGTCAAGATGGCAATGTACACAGGTGGAAGAGTTCCTAGCAACCTGGTTGCTAAAGCAAACTATCGAGTATTATGATTGGACTTCATTTACCGGAAGTATACGACCAATTAGTACTAGTTACAATCGATTTGATTGGATAATATGTGTTGACCCCTTACGCCCTAAGAGTGTGCTATAAACACATGAGTCTCGATTCTTCATTGTCACTTTACTATTCCACGGATCACACCACACGTATTAACGTGTCGTAAGATATCTATAGGTGTAAACAGTTAACATGGATCGAGACAGACCAGTTATGCCAATATCTCGCTCTCCTTTTTGTGAGAGGCGGAGAGCAAATGTTTTAGCATCAACAGCCCCACCATCTGAAAGCGGGATGAAGAGTGCAATTATAGGGCTCGTAGCGGGTATGTAGATAAAATTTGACTTGATTTCATCATCGTAAATTGTCAAACTGAAAACACCTGTATTTAATGTACAGTTATCTTTAAATATCATATAAGATAGATTGTTTAGGACAAGGAGTTAGGACTTTGTACTTTACAGAAAACTTTTCCACTTTATTTTAACTTTGTCAGTTTTTATAGTAAAATAAAAGTTTTGGTAAGAAAGAATCTTGGTATAACTTGTAAGTCACTAGGCGTAAAATTAATAAGTCAATAATAAATACCAAAGAATATCTGCTTTGACCAAAGGAACTTGTAATTATTGATAATATAATAATATGAAATTAATAAATTAATACATAACCCCCCCCCCCCCCCCCAAAATAAAAAAAAAAAAAAAAAAATTAATGCCAGTAGGTGTATAATGTTGATTTCTTTATCTTAAATTTACTTACAATGCATTTGATTTATTTGGCCAAAATATAATTACTATTATTATTATTTCTTTTTTTGCAAATAAATTAATAGACATTATAATTTAAATATACCTTGTTGAAATTAATACATACACCCCCAAAAAATTTAATTTAAAAAAAATTAAAAAAAAAAAAAAAAGAGAAATAAAATAATAAATAAAGTGATCGGTACTGGATTGTAATATTCTGTTGCCAATGAATTCACCAGATGTACCATTTTGTTGTCAGTTATTATATCTCTGTTGCCATGTTGCCAGTATTTGACGTTTCACAGCACTTGTTTCTCTTTTGGATATCATACTGCAGTCAGTGCATGTTTAAAAATAAACTTGTATATTAATTTAACAAGTTTAACAAGTCAAGGGCACTGAAGATTTTTTAAAAGGACAGTCACATAAATTCCTGAATATCTAAAATTACCAGTAACAAAAAGAATTCAGATGTCAAATTATCATTATAACTCAAGGAAATTTATAGTTACATGTAAAGAAAAATTGTCTAACACGAAAGGGGGGTTTGGATCTGAAAATCTGAAGTGTACATAATACTGGATAGAATTTTCATTTGTAACACTGTAGAACTATATCTGCTACATATGATGTGCATAGCATATTAAGATGTTGAAATTACACTCAGGGGTTACTCTTCTGTTGAAGAATCTGTGTTTGTGACAGTGATTTATGGAAATTTTCTTCAGAAAACCAAATAGAATTACTTAGTAAATAATGTTTAATTTTGATCACCTTTTATATACTAGTCATGAGTGGAAATTTCATACTTTATCTACATTCTGAATTGCCATAAAATATTTAAATATAAAGGAATATTTTGCTGATTTGTGGATTTTAAATGTTGAAAAATGATGGTTGTGCTTATACCAGAAGTGATGTTCTGGGTGAAATAGGTTTCATGCACAAAAGGTTCTGCCATCAGTCCTAGTTTTCCTACATGTAAAACCCCTGTAATGATAGTATGTTACTTTATACAGAGATATATACTTATACAATAGTAATCATGGATTTGTATAGTGGTTTCCTGTTATCTTCATATATTCCAATGAATTGTATTTTCTAGGAGTAATATGATTAATTTACTGTCACAAGGCATAAGCATAGAAACCAGGCCCCGGTTTCACAATCTTTCACTCAATTGATTGTACAATCAACTCAAATTCTGGAATATTTCCATGTCAATTTTTAAGACATTACAATACACGATTAAAATTAAATATCAAATGTTATATCTAAACTGTTTGGTGTAGTTTTGTTGAACAAAACAAAATATTGTCTCATAAAACTTAAAATTTTTAAAATATTGATGAGAGAAAAATGAGAATATTTGAGTTGAGTGTACACTCAGTTGAGTGAATGATTGTGAAACTGGGGCCAGTACAGTTGAATCTTAATGGTAATCTATAAGGCCAAAATAAATTAATACCTAGATTTTCATCCCAGCCCGCCCCCTATTTTAACACCCGCTCCGATTTATTTTATTTTCGGATTTTGAACTCGTGTCCGGTTTCGATTCCGACTTTTATAACAAATGAGCCATAAGGTAATATATAAAAGCTGACTGGTTTCCGATCGAGTTGTGTGTTATAACAACGAAAGCAGGGTGTTTTGTGCTCCGTGAGCCATAGGATTATTCGTAAAAGTTTACTGGTGTCCCATCAAGTTGCAGACGGATTTTCAAAAACGAAAGTAGCGCGTTTCCCATATTGGTGGTAGCATGGTATTAATTATAGCCACTGTAAAACCGGGCTTAAAAACAATCAAAAACTGGTATGGCTGCCAAGTATCAGACACCATAACATTAATGGAATTATATAAGGACTTTGTAGGTGGTAAACCCGATCATCAGATGTCCGCTGCTAACGCATTGAATTCAAGAATCATGGTTCTTGTTTGTCGCACAAAACACGAGTTGACAGAGTGTAATCCGAAAAATAAAATAAAAAAATAAAAGCCGTCCCCCCGCCCCAGTTTTGAAAAAAAAAAAAATTGGATGAAAATCTAGGTATTAATTTATTATGGCCTAACTGTACAAAATTAGAGCCAAATTTGAAATTTACAATGGTCCAAATTTAACAGTTCAAACAAATTAAAAAAAAAATGTAAAATTACTTATAAATCAATAAATACTTTATCAGTTGGTGACATTTGGGAGTGTTTTACTTGAAACTTTATAAAATGCATGGATGTTAAGGAATGTGAGAAGATGATAAGAATGGGGTTTACTACCCCCCCCCCCATTTTTACGTCCAGCCTCCCCAAAATAAACAGCACTATCATTAACATGTACATATATGTAGGTTTTTTATGTTAGTAGGCACATATTTATTTAGAGTAAAACATTTAGTTTCATTTTATATTTGAATACTTAGAACTATATTCACGTATAATTATGTGAAAAGAGTATAGTCATGTAGTAGGGTACATAGACCTTATACTATACATGTATTACCTGTGATAGGTATACATTCATTACCTGTTTGTCATTACCAGGTATATAGAGATGAATGGATCATAAATTAGCTTGTGTTATTGACTTTGTTTATTATCACATCCTCGTCAAGTGGTTTAATGATTTGTTCTGTCAAATCTTACATAACAGTTTGTCTTTAGATTTTAATGTCTAGTCTGAATTCTTAAAGGATTTTTGAATCCCAGCTAAGACTTAAAGTTAGAGAGTCTGCTTCCTCGTCTAGTGCTACGCATATAGAAGACAGAATTTTGGTTAGCTAATCCGGTGTTGAGAAAATGTGACATGGGGGGGGTGATCCATGTATGCTTGTTTCAGCACTCCAACATACTGACTCCCATGCTAGCACATGAATGCCATCTGATATTGTTTCAGTTGACACTGAAAGCTGAAGAAAAAAAGCCTGATGCAACATTAAAACAATATTACAATGAAAGACCAACCAAACTGTTGCTGGTTGCTTTTTTTCTCATTAAAACAATGAATTAAAAGAATCTAAATCATTAACACCAAATTTTAACAATACCATTTAACAAAACAAAAATAAAAATAAAATAAAATTTTTGCTTACCAAAGCCCCAAATCTAATTACTTTACAATTCAAATTTCTGCAAAATTTCTCCCCAGCAATTTTTCTTAAAATTACAAAATTGCAAAATTACAAATTTTAACCTGATAAATATTTATGTTTCTACAACTTTTTTGCACTTTATTTTTGTATGAAGTGAAAGCATTCCATGATAGTTTTCTTTTTATTTCTGTAAGAGTTTTAAATATCACAAACTTAATAGATTTGTAGTATTTTCTCTTCATTGTTTTAGGGGCCTTGGTGACTGAGTGGTCTAAAGCACACGCTTACTGATCACAGGGTTTTCACTGTCTGGTTTTCAAATCCCACTTGGGACAGATCCTAGTGTGCGATAGGGGTAAATAATGTAAAGCAGTATAAAGCACTATAATACTACAGTATTATTTTCCTTTTTTGGGGGTTTTTCAGTTGAATTATGGTTTCTAACAACTAAACCTGTGCACTTAATGAAATATGGCGGTTCGGCAAATATCGTAATATTTATTAAAAAATGAGTATAAAGCACATTTTACTTCTTTAAAGTTGATTGAAATTTATTTTAAACAGTGTTATATGTTGTTAGAAACCATAATTCAACTGAAAAACCCCCCAAAAAAGGAAAATAATACCGCTTTAATAGTGCTTTATATTGCTTTATACTGCTTTTTATTATTTACCCCTACCCATAGTGTGAGAAAGTTTGTTGGTTTGCTTGCCAAAGGTCTGTGGTTTTCTCTAGGCATTCCGGTTTCTCCACCATCCCAGACCTGACCGCCTCGAAATAATGAAAGAATTTTGACTGGGGTGTAAAACACCATTACTCCACTCTTCATTATTCTGTTTTTGACATGTTAAATACTAAGAGTGAACAAGAAAATACCATATTATCAGTCATTTCTGGGATATTAATGGGTCATGGATTCAAATTGCATTAGTGTTTGACAGGGTAGAAATTTCTTAATTAGAAGTTACAGTCTGGAACTGAACTAAAGAGATTCCGTCAAAATCAGTTGTCAAGTGAACTTGCATACTTTCCTACGGTAGGTGTTTGATTTCAATGTTTTTGTTTTTTTTAAATTACTGGTACTTTAGCTTCTGTCTTTCACATTTGGGAAAATACGCAAACAACTGGGATTAAGAAAGTTCTTTTATAAATAGCATACCATATTTATCTGACATACATGTAGAAGGAATCTTCATTGATAATAATGTTATTTTGTGAACATCTGAGCTTGTGGGTGAGATTTTTTGACATGTCAATACAAAAATCTTTTGTTGGTCAAACAGAAAGTGGTCAAAACAGTTATTCTACTTCAAATTGATCCTTTTACATTAATTACCTGTAGCTGTTTATGCAGGGAATTTTTTGTTGCTACATCGGTCAAGGGATTTTCACTCTGGTAGATTTAAAACAAAGCCAAACTGGGCTCTAGATCCATAAGTCTGTTACTTATCCCTGTTCAGCAGCAACATTGGTTAATGATTCAGCACTTATAGGATTATCTTGTGTTAATACTTTGCCTGGTATTGCTATCCTTTTAGAACTTAAAAGTGGTCAAATTTTGGAATTTTGATAATTTTCATAATTTTGAAATTTTAATAATTTTTTCCTGGGTATAATTCTTATATTTAGTAATATATTTTTTATAGGCAATAAATAAATTTATTATGATTGAGATTTGAAAAAAGGTAGGGGATAGCCATTTGTTTTACACAGTGCTCTTTACAAGAAACTAAAAAAATTAAAAAAATAACTTGGACTGCCATGGTCAGATTTGACCTAGACCTTTAGTATTGGTTCGTGTCATAACACAGACATATATACACTGCCATCCAAAAAAAACATGTTTGTACTGGTATACACTTTTACTTTGATAAACTTTTTCAATGTCTTTTGACAAAACATTTTATACACACACACACACACACACACACACACACACACACACACACACACACACACACACACACATTAATTATAATGAGAACAGGAAATCAATTATAGTTTATTAATTTGTAATGTAATATATTGTTGTCTAAAATTTAAAAAATCATATGTAACCACAAAATTAATTTTACTTCATAATTAATTTTACTCCATTTAAAAAATTTATGAGATTTTTGTATATTTATTTTGAGATGGCATTGTATATCTACATAGGAAGTTATAAACGAGATAGGTATGAATACAGGTATATACATACAAATATATAATATATGCATATAATTACAGTTTATTTAGGACAGTATGCATCAGTTCATCTGTTTGTGATGTTTTTGTTTTGAAACTAACTTAAGTGACCTTGATAGACATTTTATACATCATAAAGTCGTCACTGACCCATGTTTGCATGTCGAATTCATTAATGTGTGTGCACTCGGAATTACTAATTCTAGATTAATCAACTCTATCTTCATTTAGATTTACATGACGTTTATGCAGTCATTCTTTACTAGGAAGTGTTTCTAACAGACAATGAAATCATATCAGAATATTCATGAGATTTAACTATTTGTTTAAGAAGTCCTATCCTAATCTTTTGTATTAGTTCTAATTTTAGAAGATATATATTCTAAATTTAACAAATTTTGAATCAAAAGTTATTCAAGTGTGACGATAACTACCTAGTATTTTGTAAACAGCATTTTACTACAAAATAAATACATACCACTTGTAAAACATTCATGTATATTTCTAGATGGTTTTTGTTGAGTTTTGTTTGACATCAAAAATTTTTTTTTTGGGTGGTCAGAAAGTTGTCACTTAAGATTTATTCCCATGCATTAATTAGCTGTTTATGTAAGGAACTTTTGTTGTAACATTGGTCAAGGGGTTTTGACTGTGTTAGATATAAACAGAGCCAAACTGGCCCCATTTTCACAATCGTAATTCACTCAATTTAGTGAACACTCAAACTCAATTTAGAGAATACTAGTATTTCAGTGTCCATTTTTAAGACATTAAAATTAAAATTGAATATCTAATATTATATTAAAATTGTTTAGTGTAAGTTTGTTGAACAAAACAAAATATGTCTCATAAAACTTAAAATTTTCAAAATGTTGATGAGAGAAAAATGTGAATATTTGAGTTGAGTGTATACACTCAAGTGACTGATTGTGAATCTGGGACCTGGACTCTAGATTCATAAGTCTAGTACTTATCACTGTTAAGTGGCAACATTGTCTTAGTTAGATGACAGCTCTCATCTCACTGTCAGTTAGGTGGCAACACTTATTTAGCTTTAGTGGTAAAAAGATATGGAGACATCATTAATTTCTTACCTTGGAATGAGAAGCCAGTCATCCACTAACAGTTCTGATAGTTATCAATCATCATCATCATCATCGGCATCATCATCATCATCATCGGCATCATCATCATCATCATCATAATCATCATCGGAATCATCATCATCATCATCATCACCATCATCATCATCATCATCAATCATCATCACCATCATCATCATCATTTTGACCATGTGTCTTATTCTAGTTTTAAACATAATGACTCTAATTTTAAATAGTACAGTTCATGTAGTTATGGGTTTATTTCTAAGGATGACACGTATGTGTGTTATTTTGGTCAGTTTTCTCTCAGACCTTACATGTATAGTGGTCAAGGTCATTAATTGGTCATTATGTCACATGTACTTTTGTAAAAAGTCAAGCATGTATGTATTATTTATTACCTGTTTGTCCAGTACAGCCTTTAAGCTAAATTGTTGTAAATTATTCATGGCATATTTGTTCAGTTTATTAAATTTCTAAAACCAGAGGCAACTGTGTTTAATTTAGTCTTCCTGTTGATCGTTTACTTGTGTAATTATAAACTATGCAATCTTATCAACTTAAATGAAATGAATATCATATTCTTACACATGTAGGGATCACTGATATTTGATCAGGCCCAAAAAATATTAAGTGTACCAATATTGGAAGGCCCAACCATCAAGCTACTTATTTTACAAAAATTGGTCCATGAATATGTGTTAAATTATTATTTTTTAATTGAAACACTGTTTTAAGTTTAGAAATAAAATTTTAAAATTTCTGAAAAATTCTAATTTCAGCATTTGGCGGAACATGTTAATTAAACCTAGAGACAATCGTCTTTTACCTTTTCTTGATGGGACTGTAAATGATAATGTTAAAATTATTCATGATATAATAGATTTTAAAATATATGTGTAACCATTTTAACAAGACAGGTATGAATAATCAGTTTTTATAAAACCTAAAATTTAGTTTACTACCAGGAATATAACTGCCGACAGAAAAATTTTCAACTTTTTGGAATATGACAATAGCCGTATTAGACTGGTCGTTTTCCGTTTAGCAAGAGGCTCTTCCATTAAACGAAATTTTCCCAACTTTATTTTTGACCAATCAGATCACAGAATATAGTTTTGTATTTGTCGTTCGACTGGTAAAGTGCTCAACACACTTTTCACTTCTAAAAACACTATTGTTCTCGAAGGTCGAGTTGAGAACGACTTACCAGTCAAATAACAAACGTAAAGTTGATGTCTTTAGTCTGATTGCTCAAAAATAAAGGTGGGGAAAATATAGTTCCTGCTAAACGGTACGAGCCTCGGTGGCCGAGTGGTCTAAAGCGCGCACTTACGGATCACAGCGCCTCTCACTGCCTAGGTTCGAATCCCCCTCAGGACAGATCATAGTGTGAGAAAGTTTGTCAGTTTGCTTGCCGAAGGTCGGTGGTTTTCTCCAGGCATTCGGGTTTCCTCCACCATTACAGAACTGACTGCCTTGAAATAATTGAAAGATTCTTGACTGGGACGTAAAACACCATTGCTCCTCTACTACTCCTCTTGCTAAACGGAAAACGACCAGTCAAATATGGCTAATATTTAACTTCTAGTCGACAAAATAGACTTAATAAAAAACATCATAGTACATTATCATAAAGACATTTAGTTAAACATGTAATTCAATTATCGAAGAGTAAAAATAATCTGAATATTGTTTAAAATTTATAATTTTTATGAGAATATACAGGTATACAGGTAAGATGAAGACATTACAGACAATGACCTTATTGTAGGTCAACTTGTGTAACAAATAGATAAGATATATAATATTTAGGTCATTTTTAACATGTGACCTTTACTATCAGGTCATGGTGTAACTTTGATTTAATTTGATATAATTTTAGACTAGAAGATTTTATATCCCAGTCAAATATGTCATACTTTTAATAAATTATTGTTAAGAAGTCTGACCTGCTATAGAGAAAAATGAAATTGGACAAATTTAGACCCATTTAGGCCAAAAAATTTAGACAACTTTAGACCCTTTTAGGCCAACAAATCTAGACAACTTGAGACCCATTAAGCCAAAAAAATTGACAACTTTATAGCTACTTGGGTCAAAGAATTTAAAACAATTTCATAAACTCATTTTAGTTAACAAAAAATTTTAGACAACAACGTTTGACTCAGTTAGGCTAAAGAAGTAGACAACTTTAGGCCTGTTTAGACCCATTTTGGCCAAATTTAGACTCAATTAGCCTGAAGAATTAGAAAACTTTATGCCCATTTAAGCCAACTTTTTCCTCAATTAGGCTAGAAAGAAGTAGACAAGTTTCAGTTCATTTAGGTAAACTCAATACTCAATTAGTGTAAAGAAGTAGAAAATTTTAGGACTATTTAGGCCAACTTTAGACCTATTAAACTAAAGAAGTAGACATTTGTAGGCCAACTTTTGACTCAATTAGGCTAAAGAAATAAAAGACAACTTTAGGCCCATTTAGGCTACTTTTAGACTCAATTAGGCTAAGAAGAAAACAAGTTTAGGCCCATTCAGGCCAACTTTGGACACAATTAGGTCAAATAGGATGGATACTTTAGACTCATTGTAGCCTAAGAAGTAAAACTGCTTAAAACCGATCTAGACCATAGAAGTAAGGTAACTTTAGACCTGTTTACACCACACCAAAAACAACTTTTAGGCCACTTGTTTAAAATTGTAACAGTTTTTTCCAAGAATTTTTTGGAAATCTTTAAAGCTAACCTATATACCAAAGACATTAAGACAAGCCAGCTTTATGCTGAAATTTGAATAGACATTAACAATTTTTTTTTGTATACAAGTGATGCTTTTATTTTACAAATCCAAAGTCCATTTACATGTACATATGTGTCTGTATTGCACACACACACACACACACACACACACACACACACACACACACACACACACCATTTGACCTTATTTAGCTAACAACTGTTGGCTTAAAAGCTCATTAATTACTTGTATTATGAAGCTTAGATTTGGTGTCAATAGCACAGTCTTAAAAGTTATAGATAAAAGTTTTTTTTTGATGGATTCAGTGTCCAGCTAAACTATTTAACACTTCTAATAAAGTAACATCTTGCTTTAGAAAAGGGACACACAATGTGGCTTTTAACATTTATAGAATCAAAACAGACAAATTACTGTCCATTGATTTTTATATAAAAGTTATAAAGTGTAATTATATTCCTGTGTTTTATGAGCATGAGAATTTGTTATCTATAAATATTTTATTTTCAGTTAGTAGGTTTTTATAGTTATTCAATGTTGTAAAGTTTAGGGTAGTTTTATATATTTTGTGGCATGTGTTTGTAGTCTAAATATATCTAGTTTTTAACTGTGAACAAGTAGACAACAAGCCAATATTGATTCTTATAGACCTAGGATGTCATTTTATCCAATTAGGGAAAGTTTTCTCTCCTGATTACCTTGGAAATCTTTCTCATTATTCCAGTTCATGTATTTAAAGAGATTGAAACTTAGGCTCAGTTTTTTTCTACATTAGAATGGAATAAATGTCCGGGTTTTCTGCAATAATAGTCGTCAGAGACTTTGATTAACTGTGTTTGTCATGCAGTTGGTTAATTTCACCCAAGATTGATCAACTCTAAAAGTTTTTAACTAATGTTACATTGATTTCTGGGGTTTGTGTGATAAATCTTATCGTCTATTTCCTTATTGATTCTATAAGCTAACTTTCTCAGCAGATGTATGTATCACGTCGTAACAATCGCGTCTATTTCGTACGACCACGTCTATTTGTTATTATTGATCACTGTGATTTATCGTGTAAGATGTCAGCTTGTTTATATTAGCTCATTAATTTCTTGTCGGGAGGGATAAAACTTTGTAAAACATCACTGTATTATATGTAATCTACTTCTTAATTTCTTTTCTGCAATGGATAAAACTTCGTAAAAAATCACTGTATTATTTCTAATTTTGTTATAGCTCAGGGGGTTCAAAAGTAATTTGACTCTACTTCTATATAAGGGAAAATGATAGAAGTAACAAAAAAAGACAAGAGTCTCATTTAATTATTTGATGAATTGTAAACAGGAAAAAAATAGCAAGATTTCTATTAAATAGTTTGATGGACTGGAAACTTTCTCCTTACACTGTGGAGATTGATTTTAAGCTGTCTCTTCTAAGTAAATTTTTACTTCTTTACAAAAACTGTTCCACTAAACCAATCATGAATCCCTTCTTTAGTAAGTTTACCAAATAATACAGTTGTGTATGGAATTGTGAGATCTGGCACTAAAATCGATATGAAAAAGACTGAAATGTCTAAAGTTTGATTCTTGTATGGGGAAAAATGTTTTTGGTTATACATGTTATATGAAAAATCAATTTCTGAAATGCCAATTTACAATTTCGGATTTTTAAGTCAGAAACAGTCATGAAAAGTTTGGTTTTTTTTTTATGTTTTAATGTTTAAGTTTTTTTAAGTTTCTGGAAATATTGTTTAATTTTTCAGTCAGACATATTTTGTAGAAAATTTTGTGAAAATCAAATAAAAAAAAAAAAAAAAAAAAAAAATAAATAAATAAATAAATAAAAAAATTTAGATTTGAAATATTTATTTATACCAGTAGATGTAATTGCTTGAATTTAATATCATTTGATTGGAGTGAATAGAAAATCGGAAAAAGAAAATTTTAGTTTTCTGTGACATTGATTCTTATCCCAGGTGTGACCTTTACATCAATGTCAAAGTTCTCAAATGATTCAAGAGGACAGTCTGGAGGTCAAAGATATTAAGTGGACAGTGTGAAGGTCAAAGATATTAAGTGGACAGTGTGAAGGTCAAAGATATTAAGTGGACAGTGTGAAGGTCAAAGATATTAAGTGGACAGTGTGAAGGTCAAAGATATTAAGTGGACAGTGTGAAGGTCAAAGATATTAGGTGGACAGTGTGAAGGTCAAAGATATTAATTGGACAGTCTGGAGGTCAAAGATATTAATTGGACAGTCTGGAGGTCAAAGATATTAATTGGACAGTGTGAAGGTCAAAGATATTAAGTGGACAGTGTGAAGGTCAAAGATATTAAGTGGACAGTGTGAAGGTCAAAGATATTAAGTGGACAGTGTGAAGGTCAAAGATATTAAGTGGACAGTGTGAAGGTCAAAGATATTAAGTGGACAGTGTGAAGGTCAAAGATATTAAGTGGACAGTGTGAAGGTCAAAGATATTAAGTGGACAGTCTGGAGGTCAAAGATATTAAGTGGACAGTGTGAAGGTCAAAGATATTTAGTGGACAGTGTGAAGGTCAAAGATATTAAGTGGACAGTGTGAAGGTCAAAGATATTAATTGGACAGTCTGGAGGTTAAAGATATTAATTGGACAGTCTGGAGGTCAAAGATATTAATTGGACAGTGTGAAGGTCAAAGATATTAAGTGGACAGTGTGAAGGTCAAAGATATTAGGTGGACAGTGTGAAGGTCAAAGATATTAAGTGGACAGTGTGAAGGTCAAAGATATTAAGTGGACAGTGTGAAGGTCAAAGATATTAGATAGACAGTGTAAAGGTCAAAGGATTTAGTGGCCATTTTCATGGTAAAAGATGTTAAGTGGACAGTAGGCAGTTAAAAAATATAAAGTGTACAGTCTAAAGGTCAAAAGTTTTAAGTGGACAGTGTGAATGTAAAAAAATTTAGATGGACAGTGTGAAGGTCAAATGTTTTAGGTGGCCAGTGTGAACGTCAAAGATTTTAGGTTTTGCCCTCAGTAAAAAAAACATACTTTTTTCTGAAGTCAAAACCATAGAATAACTTTGATAAAAATCGATGACAAACTGTCAAAAAGCCTAAAATTAAACATCAGTAATATAAGTTATATAAAATAAAGTGTTTTATTTATATACAATTTAAATATATATCTATTCTTGTCTATATAGCTGTTGAAATATATAAACAGCTGTTGTCAACTATTTTAATATACATGTACATAAATTTTAATCAGTCAAATTAAATATGTAATATTAAATCTTAACCACAATGGGATATACTTGGAAGTGCATCATAATTATTTCTGTTAAAGAGAGATCATAACTTAATATTGTTATACTTTTCATTAGTAATATTTCGATTATTAATTCTAACAATCTAGAAAATTGATTTTAACACTGAAAATAACCTTAGGAATGCTAGTTAACTTGCTTACAATATGGCAGATTAATTTATCAGACTTTTCAATCCACAAAACTGGTATTGAACTAACAAGTAGAGGCCTACCACAAAAAAGCAAACCCTTTTTCAATTAAATTGATAGTCAACTGAGGTTGAATCCATAGTGGTGCATTTAAAAGCTAATGCTTTATACACTAGGGCACTACAGCCTCAACAAAGACATTTCAAATGTTTTTTTAAAAAAAATTTAATATCTGTTTTGTTGACAAAGGTAGGTTGTAAATTTTTTGTCACTAAATGGTTAATTTTTGGTCACTTGTTTTGATAGTCAAGATGTTAATAAAAATTTGTAAATTCACAGTGTTATCTAATTATATCATCTTTAAATGAAACAATTTGTCAAACTCTAAATCACAAAAATTGTTTACCCATACTGTTATAATGTATCAAATTATTCAAATGCAATGTTTTCAACATTAACAAATAACAAATTAGAAAAAAATCTAAAGGGCTTCTTGGGCGGAGATCTTAGTGCTGTACCACTACAGTAGCTTAGTTAGTAGAGTGGTCACTTTGTATGTTGGAAATCTGGCCAAGACTTGAAAATAGGTAGTAACAGTTCTTTCCCCAAGCACTCAACATTTAGAAATGAAAGTCACAGGTCTTTGGAGGAGATCTTAAAAACTGATGACCCATGCATGGCAGGCACGGCACATTAAAGAACCCTCCCTCCTGTTGCCATAAGCAATCTGCAAAGGTCAAAAAAAAAATTCTGCTTCAGCTATAGCTGGTGTCTTGATATAAGTGAAATATTTTTAAGTGGAACATAAAACCCCATAAAATCAATCAATCAATCAATCCATCTTAAATGCATAAATAGATGACTGCGCCTCTCAGTCTGCCATGACGAAATCCCTTTAGGCACATTTTGTTTTGAAAAAGTTGTCAGATCACTTGCTAGAAGTTGGTTGATCATAAAACAATTACTCCACTCGATTTCACATGGAAAAAATCTTGTATTTTGATAATTGTGAAACTCAAACCTTTTAATGATTTATATTAGGCTCAAATATTACCATGATGTTTCTTACGATATCGATTAAACTAAATCACTAACTGACTTTTCTCCTGTAATTGGGTGAATTTGAAAAAATAAAATTCTATATAATTGTATGGTCTCTATGGTTTTGACATGAATAATGAGAGGAAACCCAGGTGTAATTTATTGATTGATTTTGGTAAACTGTTGTTAATGAGACTTTGATCAATTGCAAAACTTCGAATCAGTAAATTTTAATGTTCCTTGCCAAATAAAAATCATTCTTCGCAGAAGCTATATTTTTACAATTAAATCACTATGGTAGGTTAGTTGTTAGAGTCATTCAGTATGTTTAAGGTTTATTAAATGGGTCTGGCTGAACCAAAAATGTTTGTGACTGTTTTTGCCAAGCACTTGGCATTTAGCTAAAATTAAAGCTTCTAGCTTTCTTTAGAAGAGATTGACCTAAAAATATTTTGCAATAGGTATTACACACTAAAGAACATGACCTTCATATTGCCCTGAGGAAATGGCAGAGGTCAAAATCTCTGCCACTTTTACCTGATGATATTCTGATGTAATTGAAATAATCTCTACTATTTTACCAATGGGATCAATTGAATAATCCAATTGGTTGTAAGTGTGTTGGTTGATATTTAAAGCCGCATCAGTAATTTTGCAGCGTTTTTTAAATTGATTATAGGGTAAAGAAAGCATAATGGATTAGTTTTTTAAATTCCAAATTTGGATTTATGTTCACTAAAAATCCCAAAGTAAAAAAATCAATCAATTCCCCAAAATCTAACCAGAATGGTGATTGGTAAGTTATATCCAGACTTTAAAATGGTGGAGAATACATGTACTATATTGGGTGATGACAACTTACAAACTGTATATTATCTTTCTTAGTTAATTTCCAACCAGGGTGGCGATTGGTCAGGTGTATCTTCCCTTTAGAAAACTCTGTCACCAACACCCTGCCCCCTTTATTAAATGAAAATTTGTGTAGAAAAAGTTACCCCCTGTGTCAAGCTGATATTCTCATTAATGTTTAGCAGTCTTCTTTCTTGTTTAAATCTCTAAATGGTTCATGAAAATTCATGGAAAATCCTGATTTAAGACTGATTTTATTGGATCAGAGACACTTAGATGTGTAATGAAGAGTATAATTCAGGATTGCTACATTTAAAACCATCAAAATCCTTAATAAACAGAGACTTATACACTGTATATGTCTTAGCAATATTTGTTATGCCACTTAAAGTGATCTTTATAATCATTGCTAGAGCACATAAGAGCACTCTAATTCAATAATCACTCTCCAAGGAAGGAGATATTGCTTAAATTCACAGCAATCATGAACGCTGTTAAGTCCCTATCGATTCCGACTCTGTAACAAGCCATGTCTACTTGAATAATAATTGGCTTGATTGAGAATTTTACTGCAATACAAGAAAGTTACATGCTGTCACGCTGTACTTGTAATGATTTATTGTTTACTAACCAGGGAATTCTAGTCAGTTTTAATTGATTAAATCATTGTATTTTAGTTGTACAATATTTTTTATTTACACGAGATAATTAATTGGTAAATTGAGAATTGTTGTGTTAAGATAGATTTTAAGTATTTCTATGTTATAAATAAAATACTGAATTTTATATTGAGTGATATAAACCTATAGATAATGTTATTTGAGATTTGTATTGTATGAGTTTAAAACAGCCTCATTGGCTCAGTGATAAAGCATCTGCCTTGAAAGAGAGGTTTGGGGGTGTGAACCCTAGCTGGGTTATATGTAAGACTTAAAATTCCTCGTCTGGCACTCCGCTTTAAGAGGTCATAGTATTGACTGGTTTATCCAGTGCTAAAGTAATGTGCATGTGACTGGGGATTGGTATATTTGTCTGTTGCATAAATTGACTCTTCATGCCTCACAAACATTTTGTCTAAACTGGATTTTTTTTCTTACTTTTAAAGAAAATTTATCTTTAAAATCCTGTAAAATTTAGAACAGGATGCATGTTAAACACATAACATGTATGGTTTTGTTATAATTACAATGTTACTTAGCTGTAAATGCATGTTATGTTTTAAATACAGCAGTCACACTATCTTGTTTTTAGTATTTTCTTTTGGTTTTATATTGATTTAAAATAACTTGACAAATTATTAAAAGATAAGAAAGACATCATGTATATGTAAGAAAATAATGTCAGATTATGTCCCTAGAGAAACACCATTTTGACATCATGTATGTGTAAGAAAATAATGTCAGATTATGTCCCTAGAGAAACACCATTTTGACATCATGTATGTGTAAGAAAATAATGTCAGATTATGTCCCTAGAGAAACACCATTTTGACATCATGTATGTGTAAGAAAATAATGTCAGATTATGTCCCTAGAGAAACACCATTTTGACATCATGTATGTGTAAGAAAATAATGTCAGATTATGTCCCTAGAGAAACACCATTTTGACATCATGTATGTGTAAGAAAATAATGTCAGATTATGTCCCTAGAGAAACACCATTTTGACATCATGTATGTGTAAGAAAATAATGTCAGATTATGTCCCTAAAGAAACACCATTTTGATGATTTTCCTGGTTTCAGATGGTTCTGACAATTAAATGACAAGATACATGTATAGTTAACTATATAGACTCTGAGGAGAAACAAATGTTCCTCTTAAATGGAGTGCTGTGTCAGGTCATAGCATGGTGAATTTCCATCATTTCTGGGACCCCTGTGACCAAGTGGTTGACAGTGCTGACTTATGATCATATCACTTGAAGTTACACCATCTGGAATTCTATTGGGGTACTTGTGAGAAAATTTATCATTTAAAGGTCATTTGTTATCTCTTGGTTAATGTACTTCCAACTTCTTCAACCATCCCAGAACTTACTGTCTCAATATAAGTTAAAGAATCTTATCTGGTGTTAAACACCATTACTTCACTACAGTCTTAGCATTTTTGTAAATGTATGATTAGTTTATCATAGTGGAATGGAGTAATGGTGTTTTACACCCCAGTCAAGATTCTTTCACTTGTTTTGAGGTGGTCAGTTCTTGGATGGTGGAAAAAACCAGAATGCTCGGAGAAAACCACCGACCTTCGGCAATTGAACTGACAAACTTTCTCACACTAGGATCTGTCCTGAGTGGGATTCGATCCCAGGCGGTGAGAGGCGCAGTGATCCATAAGCGTTAATTTATCTGAGCTTTGTACTTAATCTGCAGGACCAGTATAAAATTTCAACAAGACCATATAGGATCCAAACCTACGTCATCCCTGCATTATTACTACAGGTAGTTATTTCTGATATTAAGAAATTTGATATCTTTAATAGTTTTTAATGTAAGAAATAAGTGATTTTTCAACGAGGAATAGTCAGAAATACTTACACTACAGATTTTGTAACAGCTGTGAAACACGTGTATCAAATACTGTTGTTTTATAAAATGTTCTCTCAAGCTCAGGTTCTACTCGGGTATGATATTTACTGACCAAGTATAAACCATATTAGGTCACCAACACACCTTGTAATGATTTTATCCTACCAATTTGGTAATGAAGTTTTGAATCATAAAACTAAACTTTTACATCTGCATCTAGTGATTGTAGAACTTTGCAATTTTGTTGTGAGAATATATTGGAAGTATAGAAGAACATAGTAGCTACATGAACATTGCATAAAAACAGTCTAAATAGCATTATTGGTTTAGATGAGTTTCACAACTGTTGTAAAATTAGCAGAAAAGCGAGGTAGTTTGTGTCATTCCTTTATAAAACATTTATTTGTAAAAAATTTTATTAATTCTTCAAAATCAAATTCATTATGTGAATATACAAAGAATATATAATGTGGAAATTACAAAAATTAAGCTTTTTGTAAGTAAAGACCAATTTCTTTAATTTATGAAATAACAATTGGCACATTGAAAGATTAAATGGCATGAAATTACTTTGTCAATCCAAATTAAGTACATTTATAATCAAAGTTTCAATGTTTTATTCTTTACATATTGCCTTTTTTTCCCTCAACAATAATTTTGCATCAAGTTCTTGAATGTCTTGTTGCTAAGCACATGTTTTTCAGTTACAAACTACTATTTTGTAACTTCAATACTTTGACAAAATGAGTTTAACTACTCATTTATTCCTTATGTGAGTATTTTGAAAGCACATACAGTTGCATTATCAAATTTTAACATATGTGCCTTATTGACAATGTAAACTATGCACCGTTCATATGCTTTTCTTTAAAAATGACAAAGTTCCATATGCAATAATTTTACCAAAAAAATCATCAAATGTCACCAAAATAGGAGGTGCAGATCACTGATGTGTGCAAAACAAATGGGTGAAATTTTATTTAATTTGGATAAGGTTCATAAGAGTTATGGATTACACAATCTATGCACCATTCATATGTTTTCCTGTGAACAATGACAAAGTTACACAAGCAATAATTTTACCAAAAAATCGTCAAATGTCACCAAGACAGGCGGTGCACATCACTGATGTGTGCAAAACAACTGGGCTAAATTTGATTTAATTTGGATAAAGTTTATAGGAGTTATGGATTACACAAACCATGCAAAGATGAGGTGTGACAGAAGAACTGATGGAATGATGGACAGACATTGTTGAAGCCATTTCCAGACCTGCTTCGCCTCTGGCGACGCAGGTAAAAAATAAAAAAAAATAATAATAATGAAAAAATAATAGATTAATTAATTTAAAAAAAATCAGTCAATCTGGAACTCAAATGCACAACTACATCTTTATGAAAAAAAAGGAATCCTTTGATCAACTGCTATCCAAAAGTATCAGATTTGTTGCCTAGGTGATTTGATTCTAAATACAAGTAAACAACAATCTGATTTGGGGCTCTTGTGATGAATATGAATGGCAAATTTTATCATGATAAAAAGCAGACACAGCATTTATATATTGGTACTTTTTACTGTGCATGGATGTTGTTCAAGGCATTTTAAGGAAACCAAAGGCTTCATTTCTCACCCGACGTAATTAGCTGTACACATGTTTATATAATGTAAGTTTACCTTGCATTGTCGGCAAATATATTTTGTAATTATGAAAACTTCAGACCAAGATCGCATAATTTTCAGAATTTTTTTATTTAGAAGCGGAATTTAGAATTTTGTTTATGCAAATAAACGAAAATTTTAACATTTTTTAGATAGGAAATAGTTTGGTGCAGAGAAAAATTATGCAATTAAACGGAATATGCAATTAACCGGTATGCTAATAAGTGGAATCTACTGTATTATATATACATGTATATATGCGTATATTTTGGAAAATAATTCAATGGCTTACTTAAAATACCTGTCATTCGTCAAAGGAATTTCTCACATAGCAATTGTTGGCTTGCACAGGTATACTACATGTAGTCAGAAGTATGTCTGTAAATGTGCTCGGGTACATGTAAAAAAAACTTGTATATCTAAATACTAGTATATATATCTGCATACTTTTACTTTTGTATTTTTTGATCTACTATTTAAATATTTTCCAAATCAATACAGGGTTATAATATGAATTCATCCATATATGTATGTAAACTTTAATGAATTTGATATAGGTCTTTAGTCAAAAAGAGTGATTTTAAAATAAATTTAAAAAAAAGACTTCATTACAAATAATTTATTGAAATATATACTAGTATATACCATACACTTCTATGGATTGAAGATTTAAGTGAAAAGATTTTAAATTAGTTTGAATTTGGACTTACAAAATTTATAAAAGGGATCTTGCCACGATAAATAAATATCATCATGCTCCGCTTGAGATGTGACAAGACTTGCTAACATGGACAAACATTACTGCCTCAATTTATTGTCATCATTTGTTTAGTAAAATTTTGAGTTTAATAATTTACATGTGTAATATAAAAGATAAAAGCTTTATGAATTCAAAATACTGTGACAATAAATGTGGGGGCAAAGTTAGTAAAGGTCATCTTATACAGAGAAGCTACAATATTCTTCTGCAGATAAGCTACACTGTTCTTTTGCAGACAAGCTATATTGTTTTTCTATAGACAAGCTACACTGTTTTTATACTGACAACATTTTTTTTCAGAAAAGCTCAAATTCTTTTGACAAAGTTTTTGTGCAGGAAAACTACATGTACACTGTTTTTTTTTGACACAATTTTTTTGTGCAGGCAAGCTAAACTTTTTCTAACAGAAGTTTTTGTGCAGGCAAGCTACATTGTTTTTCTGACAGAAGTTTTTGTGCAGGCAAGCTACAGTTATGACAATTTTTGTGCAGGCAATCTACACTGTTTTACTTACAGAAGTTTTTGTGCAGGCAAGCTACATTGTTTTTCTGACAGAAGTTTTTGTGCAGCGAGCTACATTGTTTTTCTGACAGAAGTTTTTGTGCAGGCAAGCTACATTGTTTTTCTGACAGAAGTTTTTGTGCAGGCAAGCTACATTGTTTTTCTGACAGAAGTTTTTGTGCAGGCAAGCTTCATTGTTTTTCTGACAGAAGTTTTTATGCAGGCAAGCTACATTGTTTTTCTGACAGAAGTTTTTGTGCAGGCAAGCTACAGTTATGACAATTTTTGTGCAGGCAATCTACACTGTTTTACTTACAGAAGTTTTTGTGCAGGCAAGCTACAGTTATGACAATTTTTGTGCAGGCAATCTTCACTGTTTTACTTACAGAAGTTTTTGTGCAGGCAAGCTACACCTTTTTCTGACAACATTTTTTTTGTGCTGACAAGCAACACTGTTCTCCTGACAACATATTTCATATTATAGTAAATCAAAAGTGCATATTCATTTTTTTCATGGTTTTTTTTATGAAATAAGCAAGTTTTTATTTAATTAAATTTGATAAATTGCAACTTTGACATTTGTTGTTGACAGACTATTCAATCATATGAATTTTCTAGAGTATGTTTCAGTTTTCAATTTATACTACTAGACTATTTTGTGCGAAGACATCAGAAGTTTGCCAATTTTTTCTATCCAGTAAAACCCACACAATTTCATCGATTTTGTTCCAGATTTCTCAGAAAATATCAATTGATTTATTTAGTAATGTTCCTAAAGCTAAATCTTAGACATAGAAATTACAGGGTGTTTAATCAATCAGAAACATAATAAATGTTTATATGGTCTTTGACTTGACTTCACCACAATAAATCTCTCCCATCTCAAGCCAAATTTGTGTATTCCAAATATAAACTAAAACATATAACATTTGTATGAGTACTGTAAACATCCTAAAAATTCAAGCACTAAAATAGACCATAAAAAATCCTTTTTAAGTACAATAAAACCTCATTATGTTGCCACCTTTGGTTAAGTCTAATTTTGGCCTTTTTGGTAATAAATCGAGGGCAAACATATTCAAAAAATTTTGTAGATAAGTGAAGAGGCAAAATTTTAGTGGCATTTAAAAAAGATCCACTGTACCTAAATTATTAGCTTGTCTGTTGTAGGTCTCCTTAATTTTTTATGGCAAAAGTGGTTAGGAGGCCAATAACAAATAATACAGGGTCATTAAAACAATATTTTTGGATACTTGATTTATTAGCATGTGTACGGTAATGTTGGTTTTCTTATCATTTAATGGAGAGTGCAACCAGAATGGAACTAAACAGATAAGACTTAGAACCATTTGTAAAAATGATAATAATGTGTGAACAATAATATTGTGTGCTCAGTATGGTAATCATTATTACTACTGATAACAGTTGAAACAAAATACAAATATGGAAGTAATATGTGTACATGATAGGGTTACATGTGTACTGCCATTCAAAAATAACTATGAACTGTTTTAAATGTTCTCATTTTTCTCTCATCAATATTTTAAAAATTTTACGTTTTATGAGCGAATGTTTCGTTTTGTTTTACAAAACTTCACTAAACAATTTAAATATAACATTAGGTATCCAATTTTTACTGTGTATTTCTTAGAAATTGAAATTGAAATATTCCGGATTTGAGTTGAGTGTTCACTCAGTTGAGTGAATGATTGTGAAACTGGGGCCTGGTAAAAAATGCTAATATAAAGATAAGCATGAGCTGAAAATGAAAAGTCAAAGTACCATGCTTTATAGATTTTGACCTTATATTATTATGTAATTTTGACATTTTAATAAAGATTTTAAGCATGCTGTGTATTTTTTACATCCTTGCAGAATGACATTTACATTACACCTCGCCTGAAAAGCATTGCTTTTTTTTTTTTAAAGCAAATGTCAGCTTTTGTAAATCCATATTCAATAGAAATAATTGTTTTGCACAAACTTTCTTTAAAGGTATAAAAAATGATATTCTGCATAGTGAACACTTCTAGCATAATGACTTGGCTTATTTTATAAGCAAAATTTACCTTTGGCATCTCATGGATAACATTCCAAAAGAATTTCACAACTAAAAATAATACAAACTGGCTTGGCTGGGCTTGGCCTGTCTTGAAGCTAAAAAAATTCTCATTGTATCTTAGTTGTATTATTTTGAATTGACAAAGCAGATAAAACTTTAAAATTGAATGTAGGGTCTTTTTACACAGACATTGTATGACTTGTGACATAATTAGGAGTATTTTCATGAGAGAGTTACATATGTATACATGTATGTTAAATGACTTAGCTCCAAGCTTTGTTCAGACATTTTTACATAGTTGTTATTTCTTCTCCATATCTAGAAATATTTGCTGTTTCAAAGCCTAAATAAATTTTGTTTCAAAGAAGTATGTTAGTATTCAAGTAAATGCATAAAAAGTCTTATGAAATTAAAACTCAACTTTAAAAAAAATTTAAAATATAAATTGTATAATATATAATGTGGAATGACTATATAGTCAGTTCAGGATAAAATATGATTACCAGTGTCCATAGGCCCATTCTAGAGTGTGTATGTACACTTTCCCTTTGGGAAGCAAGCCATTCAGGAGTGAGTGTTCACACAAGTGCATGTGTGTGACCACTGTCACTAACTTAAGGTTGTTTGTCTTAGATTCTACATGACTTCTTGTGGACAAAGTTTATAAGAAATGTTCTAATAAATTCTCAACCAACATGTTTTTCAACTTATTTTTCAGTGCAAGTGTATGGTATTTCTCTAAAAGGGGTTTAAATGATAGAATTAGTCAAAACTCGTGTACAGATGCCCTATTTGATTTGTATTTTGGCTTATTTCTCAAGTCAAGATGTGTGTGATTGACAAATATTGGGATTACGGGTAAAATAATCACCTATTTTTTTAAGACCTTAAAAGAGTAGTCTTAAGCATGGATTTTTGGATCACAGCGCATGTCACCAAGGCAGATCATAGTGTGAGACAGTTTGTTAGTTTGCTTGCCAAAATAAAATGAACTGCTCAAAAAAGTGAAACAATCTTGATTGTAGCGTAAAACACTATTAATCCAATCCAATTCTTATTTTTCACTTTAATTTTAGATTTAGGTTTCAAACAGGGTTGATCATAAAAGTCTTCATACATTTACTCATTTTTTTTAAACTTGTAAGCTGGGAGTCCAGGGAGATGAATTCTCTTAATGTTTTTCTTTATATTTTAGGTGGTGTTACTGGAGGTATAGAAATATGTATAACATTCCCTACAGAATACGTAAAAACACAGTTACAGCTGGATGAACGATCAGGGAAGGCCAAACGTTTTACAGGACCTATAAATTGTGCAACAGTGACAATTCGTGAACATGGTTACTTAGGACTTTATAGAGGTCTGAGTATTCTATTACTGGGATCTATACCAAAATCGGCCATCAGGTTTGTTTATTTCAAACCAGGGATATTTTATTGTCTCCCCTGTCACCATGGCAACCATTGGTGACAGTAGGAGCTATAGTGACAGTTTACTGGTAAGCCTTGTCAGTTGTGTTTTATGGCTTTAACTTTTCATAGATGATAGAGAAAGCTTAAATGATATCCAGCGGTTTTATAGCCATATAAATAAGTGTTAAGAAGTGATATTTTGAATATTGGGTATCAATCATTGCCAAAGAAGGTGATATTTTACAGGGATATGTTTCTATGGTTCAAGAATATATTCTGCATCCTCGTCAGAATGTAACAATGACTATATAAAGAGAGAGAGAGAGAGAGAGAGAGAGAGAGAGAGAGAGAGAGAGAGAGAGAGAGAGAGAGAGAGAGAGAGTAGATTTTGTACACAGTAAAACATTTAGCTTTGTGACTGTGTGTACCAGCAGTGTGTTATTTCCTGAAGGAAATAAATGTTTAAATCTTGAAAGAACATATGTAATTAAATTGTCTTTTCAATCGATGAGATACATGTTGGTATATCTGGAAAAAAAAAAAAACAACCTGAAGATTAAATTTCAAAATATCTGAAATATAAGACATTTTATTATATCAAGATTTTACTACATGTAAAGCACATGTTACTTAATTTACACAAAATCCAAAATGGTCTAAAGCCTTTTAGAAAGTTTGTCAGTTGGTTTGCAGAAAGTCTGTAGTTTTCTCAAGGTACCCAGCTCCTTCTCTTATCCCAGAACTGATTACCTCAATATAAGCATGCATAAAGTATGCACTTCTGGATTACAGTGCCTCTCGTTGCCTAGGTTCAAATCCTGCTGGGACAAATTCTAGTATAAGAAGGTTTGTTAGTTCCAAAGGTTGGGGATTTTCTCTTAGTGAGCACTTTGATTGTCTCACCCATCCCAGAACTTACCACCTAGATGTTAATGAAAGAGAACTTGACTGGGGTGTTCGATACCATTTCTCAATTCAAGTTCAAAATGTAATATGAAGATGGTGAATTATGAGTTTTAGTAGCTAACAAATTAGCAAATTTTTTGTGTTGATATTTTCATAATTTATTGTAACTGTTGTGTTAATATTTGCAGGTTTGGTGCTTTTGAATACTTAAAAGGTCACAGTGTTGATGAAACAGGAAAGTTAACAAGCGGAAAAAAATTACTATGTGGTCTAGGTATGTCAGTCACAGTTTATGATTAACAGTTCTTTTTAAATTGAACACTTGTCAAAGATTGAATAAGGTTAATAATTAGCTCAACTGGCTATAGCCAGAATCTAAGATGAGTAGTTCAGCATTGAATTTTTTTTTTATTTAGGTATTGGGAAAATATCCTAAATGGATACTTTGCAAACTATGTAATTCACAATATTGATGCTTAATTACGAAATATAAGTACTGAAAACAAAAATTTTATCATTTATTAAAAATTTTTTCTAAATAAAAATATGAAAAATGGGCAATGAAAAAATTACTACACATTTATATATAGCAAATTTCTCTAGGTACTCTGGTTTTCTTTTCCATTTCAGAACTGAACACCTCAATATAAGTGTAAGAATCTTGACAGGGACGGGACATTAAACGTCATTTCTCTATAGCAAACATTAGAACAATTTCATTGGCCTCGATGATATTGCAAACAATTTATTATTCTGCATGTGCTTTGGTGTGGCTCATTGGAACCTGTAGTTTTTTGCCTTTCAACCAATGAAACCATTAAAAATTTTGAAAAAAAAAAATTTATCAAATAATTATTTTGAAAAACAAAATATTTGATAGAATGTCTTAGTCAAAAGTGCTTTGTTGTGGTACTAGTACAGTTTTGGTAAAGAAGAAAATAAAAGTACAAATGACAAAAATTGTATTCAGGACTACCGGTATATCATATTATAAAAAGAAACATAAATTTGGTTTGAAATCATATTTTGACATCCCAGATTTTCCTGTCTTAACAAGACAAAAAATCCAGAAATCTGTTCCCCATCATTAATCAAAAAGAAGGGGTAAACAATTCATAATCATGTTTTGTAGCTCTAATGGCAATAATTTGGAGAATTTTTCCACTGCTTTTTAAATTTTTGTGATGTAATATTTGTGTTTATTTTGTTATTTAGGTGCTGGCGTAATGGAAGCTATTTTTGCGGTAACGCCAATGGAAACGTTAAAAGTTAAATTTATGAATGATCAAACATCACGAAATCCAAAATATAAAGGATTATTTCATGGTGTAAGAGAAATAATAAAACATCAAGGTAATTTATTTATTGCTTCAACAATATATTTTGTTCTTTTTGTTTGTATACATACACAGTGCTCATGCCGTAAGTGAAAGGTCGTGGGTTTGAACCCAGACCAGGTCTGTGACCCAAGACTTGAAAGTGGTCTGACCCAAGACCTTGAAAGTGGGTATCGACTGTTCTTTCGCCAAGCACTCAGCAATACAAAATGAAGGTCACAGTTCTTTTGGATGGAAACTTAAAATAAATGAGGTCCCTTGTCACAGTAGGCATGGTATTATAAAGAACCTTGCTGTATAATGCCATCAGTACAACACGGGCACAATTTCTGCACTTTTGTCTTTAGCTGGCGACATCTATATAAGTGAAATATTTTTGACTGGTATGTTAAACACTGTTACTCAACTCAAGTCACATACACAGTCACTTCTATGGTGGCAATTCTTGTGCACTGGAGTAAAACAGATCATTAGTTTGTCAATTGATAACTCTTGTAATTTTGATTGGATTTAGTAGCACTACTATCAAGTTTGTGCATTACACTTCCAATTTCAGAAGCATCACATCTGTATGATTTTTACCAGTATTGTGCTATTCTTAGAACAATATTTGTGTCATATTACCATAATTATTTCAAATATCATTATCAAATGTTCTCTATTTGCACAACTAAAATCTGATAAAACTAGGTGCATGCTGTCTTTGGAGATATTTTAAACAGGTAATATAGTGAAATTATCCCCAAATTTTCAGCCTCACTAAACCTTTAAAATGTAGTTTTGATGTATTAGTTGGTGACAAGAATTATGTACTTTCAGTAGTTTGATTTTATTTTTATTTTCAGGGATACAAGGAACATATCGGGGAGTGGGCCCTACAATATTAATGTTCTTATTTTGATGTGCTTGTCAGTGATCATGACGAGTATGTGTACTTTCAATACTTTGATTTATTTTTTATTTATTTTACTGTATTTTTATTTTTAGGGATACGAGGGACATATCAAGGGTTGAGCCCTACAATATTAAAACAAGGAACAAATCAGGCGATGAGATTTTTTGTTGTTGAGAGTTTAAGAGATTATTACCAAGGTGGAGATATTAGTGTTCATGTACCCATTCACTGGAATGTTATCTTTGGTGCTATAGCAGGCGTTGTTTCTGTGTATGGAAATACCCCTATAGATGTCGTTAAAACAAGGATGCAGGTAAATACTCTATATAACGGTAGCCCTTAAAAATCAGGCCTCAGTTTCACATTTGTTCACTCAATTGAGTGTACACTCAACTCAAATTATGGAATGTTTCAATGTCAATTTTTAAGACATTATACAGTTGAAATTAAATAATTATCTTATATTTAAATTGTTAAGTGTATGTTTGTTGAACAAAACAAAACATTGTGTCATAAAAACTAAAAATATTTAAATATTGATGAGAGAAAAATGAGAATATTTGAGTGTACACTGAATTGAGTGAATGATTGTGAAACTGGGGCCAGGTTGAGGCCTAAAATAAAAGTAACTTTGTTTTCCATTGCCCGCCTGACCCATTTGAAATGTCTCTACCCATAAAAATTTTATTGCCATCAATTCCATTAATCTTTTTTCTTTTTTTTACTTCTCATACAATGTAAGAAACAGTATTAAGGGCAATAACCCTGGCAAGTGAGACGTCCAGTTAGCAGGTTTATACGGTAGTAATGTGTAGTAAAATGTGTTTCAAAAGACTTATGAAACCAATTTAAACTATTTCAAAAGTGTAATAGATTAAGTTTCAAAAAAATAATTTTTTTTCCCATCCTACCTACCCAGATGTGGATAGCGTGGGTCGGAAAACAGCAAACAAAGAATTTTTAAGTTTGGCCTAATATAATGATTTTATTGTGGTTTTTTTTTATATACATCTCTTTATTAGTTACCAACATGTAATCTAAGCTAACTACAGCTCTTTTTTCTGCCAGGTTTCTCAAAGACTGAATTAGTCTTATTTGTTGTTTTTTCCACTTTTATTTCAATTTTTTTTCTGGATCAGTTAACCCCTCTTTTTCTCTTTCTGTCACTCTCTTTTCTCTTGCTCTTTAATCAGTTTGACATAATGATACTGATGTCGATTTTTAGGCAAAATACTACGGAAAGTTAGAGGTAAAATTGTTGTTCATGTGTTCATGAGTTTTACTTAACTGTTTAACTGTTTAAAATGACCCATTGCACGTTTGAACTTTGAGTGTCAATATAGATTTGAAGGCAATTCCTTTTACTGGCAAAGTTTGATTTTTATGATGTCATATAGGCTTGAACACAATTCGTTACACTGACAAAGTTTAAATTTTAGTGTTGTATAGGTTTTGAATGTTGTTTTTTTAACTGACAAAGTTTGAATTTGAAGTAATGTATAGTTTTTTAATGCTATTTTTTGTAACTGACAAAGTTTAAATTTTTAACTGAGTATTGTATGGTTTAGAATGCTATTTATTTTACTGATAAAGTTTGAATTTTGAAATTGTTTGCAGTTACTGTATGTTATATTGCAATGAAAAATTAAATTTTAATAAACATACCTTTTACACAAATTATGCATTAATTTTGAATTTGCCAAAAGTTGTGGTCTAAAGCAACCTAATGAATCAAGAAATCAAGAATGATCTCAGATAGCATATGATATCCTAAACCCATCATGCATAACATAGTTGCATGCACAACTATGTAAACAACATGTTCAAAACCATTGGATAGAGTAGACATTTTGCAGAGCTCTTTGACACCTTTTTGGTTTTCTTTTATATTAATCTGAATTTTTGGCTAAAAATTCTGCTTTTATACTGAAAATATTAAAAAAATCTAAAAATTATTTTTTTTATAAATCTTTTTGATATTTCAGTCACACAATTTCTGATCTATTTTTCCCTTTCAGAAGAATTTAGAACATTGGGAAAAACTGTAAATATTTTGAATATTTTTAAATATATATAAAGAAAGTAATTAACAGATCTGTTTCTGATATTTGATAATATGAAGAATCATAATACACTGATATATACAGTTGTTTGTTCAGAATTATCTACACAATCAGTTTGAGTGTTTTAGGATGCTTTAATTATTATATGTTCAGGATTTTGGTCAAGCTACCACAGTTTAACTTAGATTTAGAGAATGGCTTTACAATATTTATTGGAAGTTAAAGCACATTTGGCATGGGCAGTACAAGTTGTGATGCATTGAGTGTGTTTGTTTTACATGTAGAAGAGAATGCATCTAAGATTTTATGGTTTGCTTTTGAAATTGGTTAAAGTGTGAATTTTGTAAATGTTTTTCACAGACTAGAAATTTAAATAAGTTTTATGCATGTTTAAAGACATTCAAGGGCCTGCTCTTTTTTTTTTGTTAATAAAAAATCTTGGAAAAATTGTCATTATCAAATCACCAACACTTGCAATTTTGTAACCAATTGATCAGTGCAAAATTGTGGGATATCATATGGTATATTGGTTATCATCATTTGGTGATATGTCAAAAATCTATTGAGGCAGTGAAAGATAGATTATAAAAAAGCTTCAGAAGGCACAGTTATCAAGATATCAAATGTTAAATTTAATAAAAAAAGAACTCGCTGGAATTAAGTAATGTTTTCAAGTTTATTTCTGATATCATTGAGCAAATGACATTCCAGTTATCAAAGTTATTTCTGATATCATTGAGCAAATGACATTCCAGTTATCAAAGTTATTTCTGATATCATTGAGCAAATGACATTCCAGTTATCAAAGTTATTTCTGATATCATTGAGCAAATGACATTCCAGTTATCAAAGTTATTCCTGATATCATTGAGCAAATGACATTCCAGTTATCAAAGTTATTCCTGATATCACTGAGCAAATGACATTCCAGTTATCAAAGTTATTCCTGATATCATTGAGCAAATGACATTCCAGTTATCAAAGTTATTTCTGATATCATTGAGCAAATGACATTCCAGTTATCAAAGTTATTCCTGATATCATTGAGCAAATGACATTCCAGTTATCAAAGTTATTCCTGATATCACTGAGCAAATGACATTCCAGTTATCAAAGTTATTCCTGATATCATTGAGCAAATGACATTCCAGTTACCAAAGTTATACTGTGGTGGCTTGAAGTAGTGTTTTTTTTAGGTAAATTTTAATAAACTGGTAATCAAAGATAATTTTTAAAGGATAGGGAATGACAACAGAAGCTATAGTTATTCTTAAAGCAGAAATATTGTGTTTTTATTACAATGATAATGCATGAAACAGAACTCATTTATGCATCCAACATTTGTACATAGCATTCACATCTGAATCCTACATCCTAATTTCAAAATTTTTTGTATTTTTGCATGTATACTAGATTGTAAATAAATTTAACTGTCATCTGGCAAGTTCACACAATTTCTTGTTTTAAAGTAGAAAAACCTTACTAAAATATTCAAACATTCATTAAATTAATGTATGGGTTGTCAAAAGACTGTGTATTGAGTTGACCTGTTACTGGTATAAGCTTGCCATTATTGTATAACCCATTTCCTTTATGGAGAGGATTATTAAGAAATGTCTCCCAAAGGAAAAGAATTTATTTCTTGGGCATTTTCCACTTTCTAGATAATACACAAACTTTTTTTCATCTTATCAAAATCTTAAACGAAAAAAAAAAAAAAAAAAAAAAAAAAAAAAAAAAAAAAAAAAAAAAAAAAAGAACTAAAAACTACTGACTTTGTCAGAATCAATTTTAACTTTAAGAGTTACACATTTGTAATTTCTAAATGTACATTTATTTATTATTATTATACCTCTGTAAAAAAAAAATTTCATTCTGTCCATATCTTTAATTTTGTGTTCAACCAAATATTGTGTCCACTCCATAACTTCCATGTCTCTGATTGGATTTTGGTCAAACTTGGCACAAATGTATACCAACATAAGATAATATGTCATGTACCAAATGTTTTTTGCTAAGTACCAAATTAAACTTGGTGATGTTGGAGAGCAGGATCATTTATCTATCAAGAGACTGCTTTAGATTATTTATTTATCTATTTATATTTATTTATTTCAGGGATTAGAGTCACATAAATATAAAAATATGTTAGATTGTGCCATAAAAATATATAAGCATGAAGGGCCATTGGCGTAAGTATTATATTAAAATAAATTTTATTGATCAGTATTACAGATACAGTGATTTTATTGGTCAATATACAGATACAATGATTTTATTGGTCAGGGTTACAGATAGAATGATTTATTGGTCAATGAAATCAAATGGTGCACAGTGAAATATCAATAATTGTAAATTGATTTCAAGTCTGATATCCTTATACATTCAGCATCATAGTTTGCTAAAGAAGCATCAGGGGAACAAACTACTTTTGGCAGTAATTATTGGATTGTCTTGAGTCAAGCAGTGCTCTAGGATTCTCATTTCCCGTCTCCCATACCAAGTGAATTTTGGTCATGGGAAAGTGATAAATATTGGCTTTCTTCTCCGTGGGAAAGTGGAATTAATTACAAAACATGGGCATTATCCATTATGAAATACAGTTTCATTTTTACATTTTCCGCTGGTAAACATTCTTGATGCAACATCGTCAGTTTCAATAATGACCTCTGCTTGTTTTTTGCAATTTTCATTTACTCACCATCTTTATTTTTTCTCGCCAAGATATGGGGAAAGTGAAATTGTTCTCTGAGAAAGTTGATTTTCTTTGTGACTTTCTCGTGGAAAGTTAGTGTTGAGGAAAAATCCTAGAGCACTGGTCAAGGTTCATTTCATTTATATCACGGAGACCAAATCTGGGGTGGAGGTTCGGTAGCTTTTACTTTTGCCTAGGTGAAGTGGTTTATCTTCATAAAATTTTCTTGTATAGTCACTTTGATGTATATACAGCTTATTAAATTTAAAGAGTTTTATTTTGCAGGTTTTATAAAGGAACAGTGGCTAGACTAAGTAGAGTAACGTTTGATGTAGCATTTACTTTTGGTTGTTACCATTATATAAAGGATACCATCGCCTTGTTTCTAAATAGACTTGTCTAGATGTGATGTCATTTACAAAATAGTGCTTCATTTAAATAATCTTAACATGTATCATAATATAGTGACATGTTATATGTAATTATCAGACTTTTATCAGTAAAAATTATTAGTGCCAGTTGTCTCCCTTTACCATATCCAAGGGGAGACAACTCAAGTTTTTCCCCTTAGTTGAAAAAACTTGGTGAAACAAAAATAGCTTGATGATGTTTTAATGTGAATTATTTGTACTAGGGCAGGACATATAAAAAGTTTTAGAAAATGATGGTTTTTTTTGCAATTTAATGTATAGAAACAGGGTTATAAATTTGAAAATGTGAAATTGAATGAATGATGTGGATCTAGTTTATTTGGAGAACCAGAGAAGCAATTAACCAATGATGTTATCTACAAATATAAAATCTCTGGTTGTATTGAAAAAATTCACTAGTCAGTTGCGGATTTCAGAACTTTTTTTAATCATGTTGAAATCTTTACTAAAATATGCATATTTATAAAATTGTCACAACAAACTGTAAACGGACTTATTTTCTGCAGTTGCTAATAATAGCATGATGTTTTCAAGGTTTTTAAACGATTTTATCAACTACAGAAAATAATACCTCATATTATTCATAGCATTTAACTTTAAAGTTACTACAAATGCAAAAAAAAAAGTTGTTATACTATGCAATACAGGGCATTTATAAAAACATAGGAATGTTGTTAAGCCATTCGTATAATTGATCAGCAACCTTCAGGGGAGGTAATTTTTAACTTTCTGTTAAGAATCGTTAAAGATTTTCTATTGCTGGCCAGTTTTTAATTTAACTTCTGTTGACTATTTTTTTAAAAAGTATTTTTTTCTTTTACTTGAAAAAAGTGGAGTGGAATGGAGTAATGGTGCTTTAAAGCCCTCTGGCCTGTCAAGATCTTTTCACCTATATCACTGCAAAACAGTTCTTTGATGATAGAAGAAACTAGTGCCAGCATACCTAAAGAAAACCATCAACATTCAGTGAGCAAATTTACAAACATTATAATTTATAGATAACATATTTTATTTTTTACAGTAGATCATGACATTCAGATAACGTATTTAGTTAAGGTATATGGATCATTTTTATTCTTTAACGCTCCCTTGTCTGTGGGTAGTGCATCAAGGCTTTTTCCATACCTGAGATGAGAATGAATAAATGTCGGTAGTTTTGAAGACTTAACCCATTTTAAATTCATTTAATAATCTCCATTAGTTTTATTGGCTACATTGGATGCAGGTAATCTATATATAGTTCTCCTACCAGCTAAGGATTTGGTTTTATCAGGGCGATTTAAAAAAGAGGTCCAAAATTTTAAGAAGGTAACAAATCAGTTTTGATATTTGATATTTGCTTGTTTTGATATTTGCTTTTAAGTTTTTTTTGAAGCAAGTTTAAAAAAGATATTTTGTATCTTTTATTTTGATAATGGAATGTTATTATTTAAGCTGTTTTTAATGTAAGTCCTACCATTTTTTTTAAACCTGCATAAAATCTCTAATAATGGTATCCTAATAAAATTTCATAATGTTGAGGAAAATGATTATTTTTCATCAGATACTTTAGTTTAAGTGAGGATTATTTTTATTACTTTTCAGCAGAGCTGAATATTAATTTGTGGTCATAATTTCACTGTATATATATATATATATATATATATATATATATATATATGTGGGTGTGCAGTGAAGCTTCCATAACTCGAGCATCGTTTTTGGGGAATTTCATAGTTGAATCAAAGTCATTGTTTTGTTAATGGTTTTTGTTTGTTAAGGAAGTCTAGCAATTTAAAGTGTTCAGTGGGATTCTACATCAATTTATTATGCATCAGCAAAATATGCAAATTAGATGCTGATTTAAGCCATTCTCTCCGAAACTGTTTGGTCAAATGAAACCTGGCAATTAAGTAATGTAACCAATTCTTTAAAGTTCTTTCTGAAACATTATATTTGTTACCTGATTTACTCTTTATGTTCTGATTTCCAAATTCTTTTTATAAAAATTCAATACAACCAGTTAAGTATTGCAGGCTCTGTTGGGAATATTTGTAATATTTTTTGCATTTTTACGAAACTACATGTAGTATATAGATACATATATCTAGTATATAAATTTGCAAAAACCTATTTTCATTTCTACTTTTTTTGTAATCCAGCTAAAAACCCCAAAAAGCAATTAGTCGTGTAAGTGTAATTAAAACTGGTTTTTGACTGGATGTTTTTTTTTAAATTTATTTTAATTTGAAAATAATTTTTTATGAAATAAATTATATACACATATATAAATTTATATATTTACTGTTTAAAAGTTTATTTTTTTGTTATTTTAATTTATTATAGAGTTTGTTTTTTTTCTCTTGAATGTTTATTTAATTTAAAAAAATCTAAATAGAATTATAATGTGTTATAGAATATACCCCGCTGCTGTCCTTAATATATAAAGTATAATGATCATTGTTATAGAGGGATTATAAACTATCGTTAGTTGTGGAAATATTGCAATTGGTTTTTTGTTTCAATTTTTGTTTGTCACACATTAGGTAATTAAATTACATGTATATTATTTTACAGTTGATGAAATAAATGACTATAAACAGATCACTATCATCATTTGTTTTTAATTTGAGTCACATTCTTCTGAATACAGAGTATGTGGCAGAATGGACAAAGTGTAAGTTGGTCAGCTGCATAAAAAGGAACTTTCTTTTATGAACTTTTGTTGTTTGGTTTGGAACTGTCAGTGGTTGGTTTGGTGACAAAGTGACATTTGTCAGCTAGCTTGCTGAAGCTCAGTGGCTTTCTCCAAGTACTCTGATTTCCTCCACCATCCTAGAACTGACTGCCTCTATGAGAGTCAAAGAATCTCGACTTTGGGTGTTAACAATCATCACTCCACTCCACTACATATGGTTTATATCACAAACAGTTTCCTTGCATGTTAGTTTACATATCTTTATTTCTATTTTGGCCTTTAACATGTTTCATCAGGAAAACTTGCATAAAATTATTCTTCACCTTTAACTTTATACATATCAAGACTGTTGGTGTTTTGGAGGAAACAGGAGTGCCCACTGAAAACCTATAAAAGCAAATTGACAAACTTTTTCACATTACCGTTTGCTTGATTGGGATTTGAATTGTTGGTATGAGAGATACTGTGATCAACAATCATGTTCTTCAGACCTGTTGACCACCACGCTATCTTCCCAGTGAGGGAATTTATGAACAACACAAGATTGAAATAGAAAATAATGAGTTTTAAAAAACAGGAAGTGGTTTTCTGTATGATAATATCAACTCAAAATCTGCTAAATGTGAACAGGATATTACAATTAACTACAAATGAATTTAAACATATCACTAGTCCTATACATCTACTGGTTGGCTTGGTACTATTATAATGGACTGCACTGTATATCTGCTGACATAAAAAACAAGTATTCTAGCACTTTAATACAAGGTCCCAGAAAGCGCAGCTAGTACAATGCACATCATAAATATTTGCACAAAATTTGCACACAACACTTATGTTTTGACTAATTCTTTGGATTAACAAGAGAAACATTTATAATGTGTACAGCTAAAAAGTTAATGGCAAGGCATAAAATGCCATGTAACCAGACACTGTTTTCAAATGTCACTAACTTAACCATTCAAAATATCAACAAGTTCATGATTTAATGATGATTTACACAAGAGTTATTTCTCTTTCAACAAGGTTTTAATAAGCTTTCAATCTTATAATTTATTTTTCTTCATTTTTTTTATATTACTTTATTATTTGAAATGTTGTAAAGTTAGATTATTGAAAAAATTTATTTATTGAAAAAAAAACAAGAGGCCCATGGGCCTTAACGCTCACCTGAAGATATTGTCCAATGCAGTTTGCAAAGTGCAATAGACAATATATTAAGTACAGAAACTTTAAAAGTTTTCTCAAGTTAAGAACTCCCACAAAACTTTATCAGAAATATATCCACTCACATTTCATTTATAAATAGTTTATATAATATGCATGAAGTAACTGTAGTGCAATGAATAATTTCCAAATCATAAATCAATTTCAGTATACTTGTGCAGCTATGTCCTTGACCTTTGAACATATATGACCTCAAAATATATATGATTGTCATGTCAATACCTACAATATTCTAAAATACATGCCTATACAAAAAGTTAATAGTTTTCAAGATATTTAGCAATTTAAGTCTTTTTTTGCAGCTGTGACCTTGACCTTTCAACATATGACCTTGAACCATATATCAAAATGATTGTCATGTCAATAACTACAATATTCTAATATACATGCCTATACAAAAAGTTGATAGTTTTCAAGATTATTGGCAATTTTAGTCTTCTTTTGCAGCTGTGACCTTGACATTTCAACATATGACCTTGAACCATATATCAAAATGATCGTCATGTCAATACCTACAATATTCTAATATACATGCCTATACAAAAAGCTGATAGTTTTCAAGATAATTAGCAGTTTAAGTTTTTTTTTTGCAGCTGTGACCTTGATCTTTCAACATATGACCTTGAACCATATATCAAAATGATCGTCATGTCAAAACTTACAATATTCTAATCTACATGCCTATACAAAAGGTTAATAGTTTTCAAGATATTTAGCAATTTAAGTCTTCTTTTGCAGCTGTGACCTTGACCTTTCAACATATGACCTTGAACCATATATCAAAATGATCGTCATGTCAAAACTTACAATATTCTAATCTACATGCCTATACAAAAGGTTAATAGTTTTCAAGATTATTGGCAATTTTAGTCTTCTTTTGCAGCTGTGACCTTGACATTTCAACATATGACCTTGAACCATATATCAAAATGATCGTCATGTCAATACCTACAATATTCTAATATACATGCCTATACAAAACATTAATAGTTTTCAAGATAATTAGCAATTTAAGTATTCTTTTGCAGCTGTGACCTTGACATTTCAACATATGACCTTGAACCATATATCAAAATGATCGTCATGTCAATACCTACAATATTCTAATATACATGCCTATACAAAAGTTTAATAGTTTTCAAGATAATTAGCAATTTAAGTCTTCTTTTGCAGCTGTGACCTTGACCTTTCAACATATGACCTTGAACCATATATCAAAATGATCGTCATGTCAATACCTACAATATTCTAATATACATGCCTATACAAAATGTGAATAGTTTTCAAGATATTTAGCAATTTAAGTCTTCTTTTGCAGCTGTGACCTTGACCTTTCAACATATGACCTTGAACTATATATCAAAATGATCGTCATGTCAATACCTACAATATTCTAATATACATGCCTATACAAAAAGCTAATAGTTTTCAAGATATAGTGACAAATATATAATTTTTATCAAATTCCCCACTCAGTGCCTCATAATTTCCCCATTTTGAGTCCCATGGCTACCATTTGTGCAAATCTGAAAAAAGATGACCTAAGGATGTTATAAATGAAATAACTAAGGTATACCTCTTGTAGATTCAGAGGAGAAGATTTTTAAAGTTTTTCACTATTTCCCCCCTTATGGGGCCCCAAGGGGACATAACTCCTTCATTTGTGCAAATCTGAAAGAGCTTCATCCAGGCATGATGGTTACCAAGTTTCATTAAATTTGGCCCAGTGGTTTTGGAGGAGAAGATTAAAATGTAAAAAGTTTACGCACGACGGACGACGGACGACGGACGACGCACGACGGACGAAGATGGATAGCAATAGCTCATCTGAGCTTTCAGCTCAGGTGAGCTAAAAAAAAAAAATGGTTAGTAAGGAATAAATAAAATACATGTACATATAAATATAGCCTTTCACTATTTATTATTTCAATAACTAACATAGTTAAAACAAATCATTTCACTGAGCTATATATGCAAATGCATAAAATGTCCACAGTATTTAAAACTTTTTTTAAATCATCCAATAAGGTATACATTCAAAATGATTTGAATTTTCTTTGATATTTCCATGTAAAATCATGTTGAATAAAGTTCAACCATATAAACTTTTTACATGAATTTTCCTCTTGTTCAGACACGGCCAAAATAACGCAAATGACATGTAGTATCATGAAATGTTCATGTATATTAAAGTTTTAATGATAAAAGCGCAACAATATGAAACTTTCAGTAATACTTATGTCATTATAGGCACTGGAATGTAGTAATCATTATTTACCAAAAAACTCAACTATAATATGAAATCAACAACTTAAGAATAGGATACAGTCCTATTGCACTAACATTTCCTATTTCTGTAAATTATACAAATATACATGTAACCGAGGTCATAATTTCAGAAAAATTGATGACTGAAATATTACATGTATGACTGAAAAGTTACAGGTCTGATTGATAAGTTACAGGTATGACTAAAAAATTACAGGTCTGATTGATTAGTTACAGGTAAGAATGAAAAGTTACAGGTAAGAATGAAAAGTTACAGGTCTGATTGATAAGTTACAGGTATGACTGAAAAGTTACAGGTCTGATTGATAAGTTACAGGTATCACTGAAAAGTTACAGGTATGACTGAAAAGTTACAGCCATGACTGAAAAGTTACAGGTCTGTAGAAAAATTACAGGTCTGATTGATAAGTTACAGGTATGACTGAAAAGTTACAGGTCTAATTGATAAGTTACAGGTATGACTGAAAAGTTGCAGGTCCAACTGAAAAGTTAGGGATCAGATTGAAATGTTACAGATCAATCGAAAATGGTTGAAAAATTTTAGATCAGAAAAGACTGAAAAGTTACAGGTCTGATTAAAGTTACAGGTGAGACTGAAAAGTTATAGGTCTGCCTAAAATGTACAAGGCTGACTAAAAGATCTGACTAAACCATAGAACTGCTTGAAAAGTTACATTTATAACAGAAAAGTACATTTTCATCATCTGTCTTGTTAGGAGGAAAATGACATTTTTAGAATCCAGATCACAGTCAATATACTATCCTCCATCCTTTTGTAACTTATCTCCATGAAAAATGATAACAATATTTTAACAATCAAACTGGAGATAAACTTATATTTGTGAATCAACCACTTCTATAGCACCATATTGTAATCCGTCATGTTGAAGGATGATTAAGTTTTTAGAGTCCTGGATTGCAGTCAATATACCATCATTATCCACTATCAATTGTGCAGCGTTTTCACCTGATGTATGCTCATCTTTGACGATTACTCTTGTTGGCTGATCGCTGGACTCCAGCTTACCAGGGGGGTCATCGAATTCAGAATCCTCTACCTGAGTGTCGTTTCGCTGTTTGTAAAGACCCTTCATCACTAAATCTACTGACTTACTGTCCAAATCTATTGTATCTAGCTCGATATTTCCGTTAGCTGTCACGTGGGTTATTTGTTGGATGACCTCAGTATCTTCTAGGTTGTTAATTTCAATTGTTTGTTGATCAGGCATATAGACAATTTCCTGTTGTACTTTCTTCATTTTATGAAATTTGAACAAATGGTTTCGTACTCGACCTCTAGACTTACCCATGTAATTACACAAAGGACATCGATATGGTTTCTCATCCTGGAAAAAAAAACAAAAAAACAATAAAAATGTAGTTTTAATCTCTATCCCTTGAAAAGAAACCAACTAACTAATATGTGGTGATTTACAGTTACTATAATGTCACTGTGAAAACATAAAATTATAAAATGATTATATGGCTCAATCCATAAAATGAAAATAGTACGTTTTTCTGACGACTTTCTGATACATGTATCGGATACATGTTTATTATCAAAGGAGGAGATAAAACTTGTTTATCTTGTCAAACTTTTTGCTGACCAGAAGCCACTGTTATATCATTTAAATAACAGTCACCTGTGTATAAAAATCATCTGTCCATTAAGACCTGGTTTAAGACCCATTTTTTCACATTTCAACTAAAAACTTATTAACTAAAACACACTCAAATAATGACAATCAGATTATACATGTATATCAGTAAGTCCATATTTTTAGGTCATGAGGGTGATCTTTATATACAAGTTCTATTGTATGTTGTTATGGTTTCATATTCCAGTTGATAGATAAAGACATTTACAATGTGTAATGTTAAACAAATTAATTCAGATGGCATAATCATCTTTAACGCATCATACAAGGAAACGTATTGCACAATATTGCAAATACTGGCAAATACTTTCCCCACGTTTGATGAACAAAATTAAGCAAATGTTCAATGAATGTAACAGCTGTTACATGTTAATGATATAATGACTGTGATCACTTTAAGTATAACATAGAAAACAACGATAGAAGAGTGTCAAGTTCATCAATAAAGAGAAAAACTATCAATGTTCTACCATCTGACACCAATCACCCCACTGCTAAAACCAAATGACACCACTACTGCTATTTTCATCATAGGCTTAATTTTTGCAGACAATTTGGCTAACAATTTTATCTCCTTCAACCACTACTACTACAAAAATTACTCTTACCACCACTGCAAAATGTATAACCAACATTGCTATTACTACCACTATCATTACTCCTTCCAATACTTATACCACCATTACAAACACAAACACTGCTACCATTACCACTGTTCTCAAACTAGGATCTGTGCAATTGCAATTTTAACTTAAGCAGTAAGGTGCACTGTAATCTGTATGCATACACTCTAGATTGCTAAGCCAGCAGGGACCCTACCCTGGGACCAGACCTTCAAATCTCTTACCTTGTGAGTATGCATAAATCTGATATGCTCTTTGAAACTTTGACCTTTGCCCTGATATTTACAACCTTCATATGGACACTTTTTATTATCAGCTGTAAAGTAGTAAAATATTATACAATATGAAAACATGAAATTGAAAGTTAATAGCACATGAATAGTTAAAGTTTTTTTTGTTTTTTTTTTTCAATTTTTTACTATAAAGTTTAAACTTGTCAGAACTTTTAAAAGAAAAAATTTTAATCATCAAACACAATATACACATTAACACTATGGGCCTGTTTTGTGACAAGGGAGAGAACTCTAAACATTTGGTGGTCTTTTAGTGGGTCTTTTTAGTGTAATGCCATAATGCTTAATCAATGTACATTTTTGATATTTTAACACAAATAAATAGTACATGCTGTACGTTATTTCATGTTTGATGTATGTATCCAATTAAAGGAATATATTTTATATAAATATTATATACAATGTACAATGTATATATTGAACTGTTTTCTGTCATTATGTTTAACTTTTTATACTTCATCTACATGTATATACACAACTTATTCTACGGATATTTATATATGGAGAGAGAGAGAGAAAGAGAGAGAGAGAGAGAGAGAGAGAGAGAGAGAGAGAGAGAGAGAGAGAGAGAGAGATTAAAATTCATGTAAAAGTTCAGGAATTTAAACAAAAAGAATTTCATGATCAAATCAAAATATACTGTATACTGCAAAACTATTAAACATTGCCAACTTTTGTAGGAAAAATTTAGCATTATACAGAGATTTATCAAGAAAGAAAGAGAGGCTTATCAATGAGAAAAATAAAATATATAAAATTTATGTCAACTTACTCTTATGTCTCCAAAGATGAGCTGTTAGATTTGGTTTGGCTAAAAATGATTTCTCACATAAATGACACTGATATTTTGGAACACCTGTGTAAAATATAAACAATGAAAGTATATAACATTAAAATCTTAATAAAAATTCCAAAATAGTTTTTCCGTTGTTTGAATTTTCAGTCATTTTGTTACTTCTTTTTTTTTTTTTTAAAAAAAAAAAAAAATTATAACTACCTGTCCCACATAACTTTTATGGGGTATTGGTCAATAGCTATGCTTTAAATCCTGTGTTAGGTTTCTAAAAACTACAGTATTTTCTGCCTTTTGATTGAGAAAATTTGGAATTTTTTTTCCAAAAAGATGTGGAAGTTTTTGAATAAACAGCAAACTATTTTATGACATACCTGCAGTAGCTAGAGTACTCATTCCAAAGATGTTATATTGTATCAACAATACAGTACAGTACAGACATCTTTGTGATTATGGGTATTATTGGCCTCTATAGGGTTTTAATTCGTTTAAACATTTTGTTCCTGTATTACTACTACTTCTACCAGTTAACGACCACCTTCAACAAGCTGAAGTTTAATGTCGTCCTGGTGCACACACACTGGATAAAAAATACACATCTTCTCCAGGGCATGTGCACCCTCTCCAGCCTGCTAGTTTTAGAATTTCATATCACAAGTCATTTTTCCACAGGGGGGACATGCCACTCGATAGAAATTTTAGGCGAACAAAAACACTGATTTTAAGACTAGTTGTTTTTGTACTACTGCACTGTCTTAATGCCAAAATTTTTTTCGCTAAAGTAGTTAAAAAGAGATATGAAAAATTGCAAACTACATGTAGTACATGCTGAGTTCTACAAATCATATCTTCTACGTATATATAGAGGATCTTACATGAGTGTTGAATAGCTGAATACATTCAATATTGCATTAACATGGATGTAAGATTCTATTTATTCTATTTATTATATAATCCAGGAAAAAAAAAACTTTTTTTGTAAAAATAAAACCTGGCCTCTCTATATATGGAAAGAGCTGATTGACAGAAATACACTTGAGTCATGTAAACATGTGCATGTGCCCAAAAAAGTATTACATGTACTACATTTTCATGTGTATACTTAAGTCAAAAATATTTATTGAGTCGATTCGACTATTCCACAGAAACAACATTTTGTTCCTTATTCATATAACTTCTTTTTATTACATTAAAATAACTAACTCTTACATAATAAATATCTGTCAATGAAACGATCAACAGCTGATGTCATAGCACACACACACACACATTGGAATGTAAACAAGGAAGAGCTCATACTGGTTACCAATGTCATGAAAACGATATTACACATGCGTATTATGAGTTTTATTACACGGCTTACAGTACAGACTATTAATAAGATTATATAATAATCATGCATATCAGTAATTCCATAATCACTAAATTATATTGCTTTTGTGTAACATATGTAAGTAATGTAGTGGTGTATTTTTTTCAAGATTTAAGAAACTCAAGAAATGGAAAAAATTGTTGATCCTCGGCAGGCAAACTGACAGACTTTCCCACACCAGGATCTGTTGGAAGGAGACTTAAACTAAGATAGTGAGATGCTACTCTGATCCATTAGCACAAATTTAAGACCAAGCACTCAACCAATGAGGTTTTATAATATAAAAACAACCTATACCTTTTACTCTTACCTTTGTGTCTGTTCAAATGCTGCTCCAAATAATGTTTATATATAGTTACATATCCACATACTGGACAGGTATACCTGAAAAATAGCTTATAGGTATAATAACATACAAGACAGGTATACCTGAAAAATAGCTTATAGGTATAATAACATACAAGACAGGTATACCTGAAAAATAGCTTATAGGTATAATAACATACAAGACAGGTATACCTGAAAAATAGCTTATAGGTATAATAACATACAAGACAGGTATACCTGAAAAATAGCTTATAGGTATAATAACATACTGGACAGGTATACCTGAAAAATAGCTTATAGGTATAATAACATACTGGACAGGTATACCTGAAAAATAGCTTATAGGTATAACAACATACAAGACAGGTATACAGGTATACCTGAAAAATGAAATAACATATAGAAAACATACTGGACATGTATACCTGAAAAACAGCATATAGGTGTAACAATATACTGAACTGTAATAGTATATATATGTGTAGGTATAGCATATTGAACACCTGGTATATCTGAAAAATGAAATACCATATAGGTATAACAATATACTGGACAGGTATACCTAAAAAATAGCATATAGGTGTAACAATATACTGGACAGTTATACTTGAAAAATGAAATAGCATATAGGTATAACAACATACTGGACATGTATACCTGAAAAATATTATATAGATATAATAATATACTGGATAGGTATACTTGAAAAATGAAATAGAATGAAGCTATATAATACAGACAATTACATAAACAATTCTTCATTTTTGTCAGTACAGAATTATATACCAGTACTTAATACTTGACATAACTTGGAAAAGGATGTTGATTCCAATTAAAATGCTATATGTCTAGAAGACAATGACTTGTGATATGATATGCACAATGATAACACATATTTTTTTTAATTTTTAGCAGCATATATATATACTGTTTCAAATAACTTGGTAAAAGATGTTGATGAGGATTATACAGGTGTGTGTGTGTGTGTGTGTGTGTGTGTGTGTGTGTGTGTCTAGGAGACACTGATTCTTGACAAAATATGGACACATGTGACATGATTAATTGATTTAATGGGGTTTAAAGACCCAGTCAAGAATATTTCATTTATATCGAGATATCACCAACTATAGATGAAGTACTAGAAATTTTTACTTTTGCACTGCGTTTAGAGCAATGTGCAGGGAGGGTTTTTTAACATGCCACGTTTGCGATGGCTTGGGGCATTGGTTTTGAGGGTCAAGCCCCAGTTTCACAATCATTCCTTAACTAAGATTTTCCTTAACTTAAATCTGGCAAACTTGAAAGCCTAATAATTTTATTAATTGTTGAAATATTTAGGAACTTTAGGTGTCATTTTAAAAAATACTGCAAGTTTGTCTGTACATGCATTTTATTTTATCAAAAAGTATTTATTTGTAATTAAATTAGAGATAGTAAAAAAAAAATGCTTATTTTAGGTTAAGGAAAATCTTAGTTAAGAAATGATTGTGAAACTGGGACCAGGTGACACATGAGCATTTTTAAAAAAAATTTGGCAGCATATATACTTATATACTTACTGTTTGATGTAGCTTGGTAGAGGTTGATCATGATGATTATACAAATGTATGTCCAAAAGTCGCTGACTCGTGACACGATATGGACACAGGTGACACATGAATGGTTTTTCATTCTTATGTTTATGATTGAAATGAAGCTGAAAAAAATATGCAAAATAAACTCAGTGAAGAACAGAACAGCGTTTAACAACTAAATCGGGATTACGATAATTATATTGAGATGTTACCAGCTACAAAAAAATGTTTCATTATATATATATAATATTGAGAATCATTATCTGATCTATATAAAATAAATCTGTAGAGTGTATTGTACTGATGGCCATTTTAGATTTTTGATAGCCTGGAGGGACTTAAACAGTAATTATTACACTTATCAGTACAGTGAAATCACTTTTTTCCGTAAACTTTTGTCAACAATAAACTTACTGTAAAATCAGTTCTGCGAGTAAATTTCTTATCACATTCTGGACATTCATATTTCTTCACTCTTTGTTCCACAGGTATGTGCATCTTAACATGTTGTTGTAACTGTTTACGAGTTTTCATGGTCTTTCCACATATTTCACAAACCTCAATGTGCTCTGTATCGTGAGCATTTGCCACATGTGCTTCCAATATAGACTTCCTTAGATTGAAGTAGTCACAACCCTGTTATATCAAATCAAACATGTAAATTTTAATGGTTATTGAATGCCATTACTGTACTATTTTACCTAAACAAAAAATTTAAGAGAGTTTAAATTAAGTTTCTGGTACAAATAATAATAATAATAATAAATGGCTGTTTTTCATTAAAGGGCAATAGCTAAAAAATCCTTTGTATGTGTAATTTAACTAGGCCAATCATTTAAATATATATATATATATATATATATATATATATATATATATATATATATATATATATATATATATATATATATATATATATATATATGTACAGACCAAATAAAATTAAACTTTGTTAAATACTTTTTGAGATATTATGAATCTATAGACAGAAAAACAGATTGACAGCCAATTTCCAGTATTAAATTCCCCTCTAAACTTGATTTTCAGATTTGAATTACATTTTGTAAAGAAAATTTCATGATGATCGATCAGAAATGGGATTAATGTTATCTACTAAAGCCACAGTAAAGGTAACAAACAGTATACCTGTTACCTTTCGGACAAGACTTGTAACCTATGTTTCTCTTGTATACTTACCTTAGCTGGACATCTGAAGATTTCAAAATCTGTCTCAGACAAATCCATGTTATGTTTCTTTATTTTATGCATGTCTAGGTAGCACTCAACTTTTGTTGTATATTCACAGTAATTACAGTTATATACAGTCCGATGGTTCTTCCTGACATGTTTCACTTCTTTCCGATGCTGTAAAAAACTTTTATAACAATCAAAGTTTAAGTCACACATTTGACAATAGTTTCTTTGTTTTCCTTTTAATTTCTGATTTTTAATTGCCAATTTTGCTACATATAATGGATGCTTTTCTTGTCTGTGTTTTAAATACTCCTCATAATTTTCTGACATTTTCCCACATTTCCAACATTTCTTTGGCTTATCTAAGCAATTATTTCTAGATCTTCCAATCTTTTTTACATCTCCATCATTTTCAGATTCTGGGTCAGATAAACCTATTTCACATTCCAAAATCATTGTGTTTTCTTCTGCAACAGAATTTTCTTTTGTTGCAATTAGTCCAAGTTTTGCAAGCAAATTCTGAGACTCAATTCTTGTTCTTTTTCCTTTGCTTTCTTGTTTTACATCATCTGGGCATTTATTTTCATTTTTGTCTTTCTCTGCATTATTTGTCAATCCAGTTGATACTGACTGAATATATTCTTTATCCATTGTCTTTTTACTTCCTGTATCTTTATTTCTGTCACTTATAACCACATCTTGTATTTTATTTGGCTCTACCTTTATGTTCTTTTGTTGCATTGTTTTTGTACTCTGGTTTTGCTTTACCTGTTGTTTGTTGTTTCTAGGCTCATTCTTTACAGCATTTGCAGGTTGATTTTTACTGGAGACACTCTCTTCTTTCTGATCTATTTCGTATCCTATATTTGACCTTTGACCTTCATTCCTAGTCATTACTTTCTCTACACTACTTATATCATCATTTGCTGTTTTGGATTTCTCACTTGCAGATGAAACACCACTTTCATTGTTTTCATTGAAATAATTTTTCAACTGTTTTTTATTCTGAGTATCTGCTTTTCTCAATGTCTGAGATGATTCGTTGAAGTATTTTGGATTTAGTTTCCTTTTTCTAGTTGAGGTTTTTCTAACATTTCCTGGTAATGAATTTCTTTTGTCTACCAATGTCTTCACAGGATTATTTTGTCCAGATTTGTCTGAACTGCCACTAGGCGATTCTTTCGAATGAGCCAAAAAACCACAATCAGAACCTTCGACTGTTTCCATATTTTCTGTGTCTGTTATTTCACCAAATGGTGATTCTATTTCACTCATGGAATTAACATTGTCTTCAGATATAATTGCTGTTGGTTTTTCCTTCTTACAATAATAACAAACATTTTCAATCTTATATAACTTAATCAAGTTTATTATCTTTTTCACATTTTGTTCAGAACAAATAACTTTTCCCGTATATAACAATTCCACAAATAGATTTATAACAGAAACATTTTCTGTTTCCAAGTTAATCAATTTGATATTTTTAGCATCTTGAGATGACTTTTCAATGATTCCTTTAAAATATAAGCTTGTAACTGACAAAACAATTCCATGAACTAAAACATGTCCGTCGATTCCTTGGAGTTTAGTGTCACACATAAAACCATTTTGTTGAAGACAGTAAAGTGAACTGCTCAAAATTGAGCTGTGGTCATTTAAGACAATATCAAACATGGTGGTCATTTCTGATGATTCCCTAATAAATACTTTCCCATTGGCAAAACAATCAATTTGATTTATCAATCTAGACACTTTTTATTTTAACTGATGTGAAGGTAAATACTTAACTGATGAGGAGATTTATATATATCACCATTGTGGTGTTAAAACGTCATGTTCAAATAACCTGAAAAAAAATAAATAAAAATAAATGAGTGGTTCATTTTATAAAGTACTGTTATTCTTGTTTTCATACAATTTTATTCCGTTTTCATAAGTCTGGATGGATGGTGTCGAATGTGTTGGAGGATATGCCACCTTTTTTCGCAGGAAAATATGGTTACAGAGTAGAACCTGGTGGTTTTGAAGTTTAATTACCGAATAAAGGTAGTTTTCCCTGAAGAAATAAGATTAAAATTTCCCAATTTGACCCCTAAAATTCCGAAAAGCCAATAGTGAAACACAATTAAATACAGGAGTCCAAACTTCAAACTTCCGGGCATATAAAAAGGATCCAAATTTTCTAAATTTGCAAAAGGTAGAAGGTAGTTTTCAATAGCCATGACAAAATCACTGTAATGTCCGTACAAAATACCCCCCCCCCCCCAATGTCTCAAGATAAAAGCCTGAAAAGGGGCATTCTAGCTGTCACAGGGTATTGTTAACTTTTTACTGAAATAGTGACTGTGATCGTGCAATTGATCAAAGCATTCTTAGCTGACAAAAATTCCACTTTTGAACATAAAAAATGTGTTTACCAATTTATGTGTTAACTGGATAAATCGGTCGCTTCAAACAAACGTGTAAACGACGTGGCGCATTCAGGAAGTGAAGCATCGTCACTTAGGCGCTTTGTTTATGTATAAAGAGGTAAACACTATCGCAAATAAAGAGTTATTAAAGAAAGTTTTAGATTATGATAAATGCAGTTTGGTGTTTTGTTTTATGAGTAAGGAGAGCATAGCTCAAATTCAAACAAAAGCTATGCATCACATATGCTGTATTACTTGTTTTGTACGAGTTATCTTTCTTGGATTTATACCTTGACCCTTGAAAATTTCACCATCGTTTTCTAAAATTTTCCGTAACTTCAATCGGATAAATTTGAAATTAAATAAATTTTTGTTTTTGTTTTTTAAGTGTTAAGATATAGAAATGTAAAAGTTGTTATTTTGAATTGTCACTTCAAGCTTATGACATCTGTATATGGTTTTATGAAAAATGTTTTCACTATGTTTCAACAACTTCCAAAACAGATTTGCCAAAATAATTGAGGAAAATCTTGGTTAAAGAATGATTTTGAAAATGGGACCTGGGCATTAATTTCGCCTTTTTTATCACCAAAATTTTCGTACTTGTTCTGCCATACTTTGATTTCTTTTGTGCTTTATTTTAGTGGATTCATATTTATATTTTAAGCCGACAATGATGATAATCGTCAATAATCAGCGACATTTAATCCGTTTTAAATGTCGCTATAATAATAATAATAATAATAATAATAATAATAATAAAAAGAAGAAGAAGGAGAAGAAGAAGAGGAAGAAGTAGAAGAAGAACTTTGAAGAAGAAGAAGTATCGCGGGTTTGCTTCTAATATATATATTGTGTATAGATCTACTTATACTGTCAAAGTTTTAAATTTGTATGAAAGTATTTCAATGTGTTTTGTAATTATATTGCTAAATATTTTTATTTTTAAAATTCAAGACGCATGAGGTCCGACAAGATTTCCATATTTTGCGAATAAATTCAAAAATTTTAGAATATTGTGGTCACGTTGTGGTGTGCTTTTTTCGGAATAAAATGCACATGACAAACGTATTTTAAAACTGTCTATGCATGATAAATCACCAAATTAAACTAACAGATATTAAAGGCGAATAGGTTTACTATTCCTCACTCAAGACAGAAGTTAACTCGGTGTCAAAGACTATCAAGTCCGGCAATTTATTTATTTTGATTTCAAATGAGTAACCCAATATTTTGCGTAAAAAGCCTAAGTTCCTGGCGTATAATTTTAGTCTCCCTATAATGCACGCCACCCTTTACCTATTCGACACCACTGAGAATGTTAGTTAGTTAGTTGGTTGAATTTCAGCTATTTGTTATTAATCTCTAGAATTAATCTTAACACAAGTTAGTGCAGTGCGTGAGACTCGTGCGCACTTACCGCAACCTTTACAACGCTAGTACACTCGCCCTCAATGTTGCAGTTACCGACATCGCAAAGTCACTTAACCATTATTTTATCATACCGGTACCGAGACAAACAGAAAAGACTCTCGACAAGGGAAAATCTGTTTTACGTTCGATCGACCAAGTTCGAATCCACAGCAGTGAGACACCTTGGGTTTGCAGGCTATAACTTCTATAACCACTCGACTACCGCTGACCTCACAGAGGTTAATGTATTGCTTACTTTTTCTTGTATTAACTCAATGCTCAAGTTAAAGTGCGTATTTTCCTGAAATATTATTTTTTAGGTAAATATGAAGCACATTCAAATTAAGTACCAGAGAAGCAGACAAAAGTGTGACGTCAAGGCCCACTGAGGAATTTCTTCCAATGGTTTTACATAGCTCAATGTTTCACAAGGTTTTTGAGTTCCCGACGTTTTACTTAATGATTTTTAAAAGTGAGTCGTAATTTAGCTACCAGACCACGGTTTTACAATCATTCCTTAACTAAGATATTCCTTAACTTAAATCTGGCAAATTTAAAATCGCAGTGATTTTGTGTGAAATGTTAAGATATTCACGAACTTTAGATGTCATCTTGAAGTTCATTACATTTTGATAACATATGCGCACAGTTTTGTCAAAATTGTTTATTTGTAAATCAAAAAGGGATTGTTAAATTTCGCTAAATTTTAGTTAAAGAAACTCTTGGTTAAGTGATGATTGTGGAATTGGAGCACGAGACATAACCGACAACGTTAATTTTTCAGGGTTCTTGTGGAAATATTCATCAAACTTCTTCAATTTTCTGATAGACTGAGACATTTTTTATATATAAACAGAACTTCATTGACTTAGGTTAAGTTTATTTTTAATGTTTTAAGTATCTAACATCAACATTTATAGTTTTGCAAAATAAAGTATTATTAAATACAATGCTTGTAAAAAACATTAATCGCGAGCGAACTAGCAATACTTTGGCAATGCACAATTACTTGTTACAATCTGTCACAAACCGTATCATTGTACAGGTCAGGAGATGTTGATCTAAGCAATAGACCAGCAGGGTGCTTAACAGAGAGTGAAGTTAAAAGGTTCGGATTGTCAATATTTTATTCGACGTATTCTTTACATATCACAAATTATCTGTCAGGGGTCTAGACAGAAAGGTTTAACAGTTTCTTTGCCTTTTACAATATTAAACAATAAATTCTAATTAATTTATGTTACTAATGTATTATTTATATAATTATGATAGTACATCGTCATTGATCTACCAGAGAACAACGATTTTAATTTTTTTTATTTTTCCAAAGTAAGAGACGTCTTTTTGAATTATTTACAGTAAATGAATTAAATAAAATATGCCATTATTCGACCTTCTTTCTTCATTAATCTATTGAGGGCCAAGACAGTGAGGTGTATTGTTAGTGTCGCCGACGAGCTCATAAAATTTACCGATTTTCAGACACTGTTTAACGATTTTAATTTTTTTTTTACATTTCCAAAATTTGTATTTTATTCACAAATTGATAAAATCTGCAACATTAGAAGTAAGTTGTTTTTAAAGTAGAATTTCAAACCACATTCAAAGACCATCATACATATGATAAGAATTTGTAAATCTATTATTTACCATGACGTCGATATTTTATTGCCTCGGTGGCTCAGAGTTAGAGCGTCAGTTCGGAGAGCGAGGATTCGAAGCTAAGTCTTGTCATACATAAAAGTTGAAATACTGTTTCCTCGCCTGGCACTCTGCATTAAGGGGACAGGTTATCGACTGGTTCAACCGGTGCCAGGATAATGTATGTGACTATGTGGTATGCTTGTCTGCGCCATACTGAATCAGTGAGCTAGCACTTTACGTTAAAACGTCGTTCTGAGTGCGCGTTAGTACAAGGTAGACAATAATATACACTCGCACATCTCACGAATACATAAACTTTTTCAGATTAATCCTAAGAGATTAATATATATGCACTCGTTAGATTAATCTTTAGATATTTATAACCTTACTCTCGTCGCAAATAGCTGAAAATCTGCTGATGCGACGTTAAACAACATGTACGACCAACCAAACAATGATGTTTAATCCTCTTTAAAAATTTTAAATACTGTATGGCGAGTATTATTGTACAAGTTGGAAGATGTTGTCCTTGGCAATAGACCAGCAGGATGCTTTACAGAGAATGAGGTTAAAAGGTTTGGGTTGTAAAAAATTCTTATGACATTTTCTTTACATGTCACAAATTATCTATCAGGGGTCCACACAGAAAGATTAAACAATTTCTTTGCTTAAAAGCAGTTTTAAACAATATTTTCTTATTAATTGGAGTTACTTATGTATTATTCATATGTTTGTAAAAAGTACATTGTTTTTCTAAAGGAGTTCCACAAATAACGAATTCTATTTTTCTATGGACGATGTTTATTATGCTGAAATAACGCAATTTTTTAAAAGATAATTTTAAGTTGCTGAAATTTCTTTTTTTCTTTTTTCTTTTATCAGAGATAGTCAAATAATCTTTCAGCAACCAAGGTAAAAAGATTTTTTCTTCGGATTCCAATACGACGAGATTCGAAAATTTATTACGTCAAACGGTTTTGCTTAACAAATCTCGATATTTCAACAGAACTTCACACAAAATGTAGACCAAGACCTTTATCATGTCCAGTTTGATTGGAAGTCTTCATCTAGTCAGTCATAATGCAATTTCTACTATGGCACAAAGGTGCCCTTCACCACAAGTAACTTGACGTCTTTAGCACTGCAATAAAAGCGGTATTATGAGGAGTGTAATAAAAAGACTTAAAAGGACTGTATATCTCCGTATAATTTAATGATGCCAAGACAGAAACGAAAGAAAAATTCTAAATCTTTATTTCAAGGAATTTTCTCTCCCTCAATAGTTTGATAATTTTTTTCGGACAACTTTCTTGTTTTTAGATATGACTTCATGGGTCAACTTTAATGTTGCTCCGTTCAATGATATCCGATAAACCATTTTATTCATCTCTCTATCCGGCTTTGTCTTTTAATGATCTAGTATCAAGTTTAAGTTAGAAGACATTTAATTGAAATAACGGGCACCTGTCAGATAGTATGCAATAACATCTACAAAGGACAACGCGTTCAAAACCTTTTCGCAACGATTGGCTTTCTTTAAAGTGCAATGTTTATTGACACTTCCGATAATTCTATCCATTAGAGTGAAAAAAAACTATACATTAAAGAGCACTATCCAACGGTCAGTACAAAATAATGTTAAAATATTAATTTATAGTCAACATGAACTCTTTACTAGAAAAATGCTTTCGAACATGACGATATATGTCAGTGTAATTAAATCCACTTTATATGTCTAAATAATATATTTTGTGTGGAATATCAGTGCAGTTTTGTTGATTTTTTTTATAAATATTTAAATAAAAGACAATCGATGAAATCAGATTTGACGGCCAACTCAGAGATTCCTCATCATAACCTAAAACATATATCTATACTTCAGTTACGGGATATTATAACAGGTATTCCATCTAAGGTGAAAAAAGCAATTAAGTCTTCAATATATCACCATGGAAACGGTATTTTTTCTTTGACGACACTTCATATAATCGGCTAAAATTTGTCATTTACGCAAAAGCAGTTGGATGGACAGGCAATGCTTTTCTATGAATATTGTGATTGACTAGAGATTTCTATATACTGTCGGTGAGAACGTTTGGATTTGGTCATTATATGCAAGTATTTGGTAAGTTTCTGTTTTTTCGTTGTCAGCTCATCTTTATTTGTTTTTTTTTAAAAAATATCAGGCAGTTTATACAATCTAGTTTCTTTAAAAATCAGTGAATAGTTTAGGTTCGTTGGAGTAACGAAACACCATGTTTGATTATGGATGATTTGTTTAAGAAACACACAATTAAATAACTAAATTTAAACGCAAACCTTTATTTAAAAGTTTGAAGTTTTATTATTTACAATCAGAAAGTGGGTTTTCAAGCGGCTCTATATTGGTAGTGCAAGTTGATTTCACATTATTTTCTCGTGTTTTTATCAAAGCTGAATTTATCGGTAAACAGTTTTTAATTCCTTACAGTAAAGTGTCCTTTTCAGAAGTCTTATCCGCTCAGGAAGTTAAATGTAAGTTTTAAAAAGGAAAAATGTACATTTAAAAAAATGAGCATAACCTTACATATTTCTTTATTCTAAACCATATGGTTTCACTTATGTAGTAAGAAGCGGAAGTTTCATGTAAAATGTATCTTTTAAATGGGCGTGACTTTATGACGTAAATTTGCATTGAAATGAACAACTTGCTAGGTAAGTTCTCACCATTGATTTCCAACAAGGATTTTGATGAGTGTCACTATTGAAGTTGGATTTTCCCTTTCGACGAGAGAGAGAGAGAGAGAGAGAGAGAGAGAGAGAGAGCATCACCCATACAAAACGATTATTATGGTTTTAAATTTATAAGCGAAAAATAGCAATATCGATATTTATTGATAAATGATAAATGTGAATTACAATTTAACATCATTGCATACATATGTCAAAGAAAAAAAGGCAATATACCATATATACCTATATGTATGAACACAAACAGCTGTTTATCGTTTTATCATAAAATCAAGTTTTAATTAAACTATAGGAGAACCCCCTTCAAGTAGAAAGTTGATACCAAAAATTTACATTTAATGATAATATTTATATTTATCAAACAACAAAAGAGAAAATAATTTATAGACTATACCTGTAATGTATAATAAATCTATACATGATCTTAAAACATTTGTATCTGGGATATAAAAATATGTAATTTAACAAAGATTATCACATGACAGTGTAAATAAATTCTGTTTTTTTGCTACAAAAAACACTTCAAAATCTCTACAATGAGTAATATGGCTCTGCTTTTTACCAACTCGATCAAAATTTATTGCTGTAATTTAATATAGCTCTGCAGTATATTTATAAACGGTTATTAAATTAACATAAATTCTATAATTCACGTCTCGTGCCTGTAGTCGGTGACGTTTATCACTTACGTAACACACTAATCCAGGATTATCTATATCAGGTAAGATTATTTTTTCTCAAAATTTTACTCGAAAAATTTCATAATAGGCTCAATATAAATAAAGCATTGTGATCGAAGAATTCTGGAATCTAGATATTGTAATTCTGCATTGTTTTCCAAGTAAGCACTTTTAACTTTAAGATGCAAGAGCGGTATTAGAGTGCTATAATTCTGTATCCCCCCCTCAAAAAAAAAAAAAAAAAAAAAAAAAAAAAAAAAAAAAAAAAAAAAAAAAAAAAAAAAATCAGTGGTTTTTATTTTTTCCCCATGAAATATGAAGTTATGGTAAACAATTATGTAACATATTGGTCAAGGAATTCTGGAAGTAGGTGAAACCGGAAATAAGAAACTTGAATATAAATGTTGACGCAATCGCAATGCTATGTGATGTCATATTACTAGTAGTTGTATGTACTTATAGGTCTTAAATTAAAAATGTTTTCCACTGAACCCCGGGTACATAGAAACTAAAATCTGTTTATAAAAGTACCTGAATGAATTTATAGACAGGTGGCCTTTATATAGGGGTCTTTAAGGTTAAAATATGAAGCAAAAGGAAACTTAAACACTGATAAGTCTTCAAAAAAGGGACAGGTTGGTCCCTTTATAGAAGTGGAGGTCAAGGCAGGATTCAGTAGCCATACGAAGTCTAGAAATATATTACCAATGGTCTCGTAGTGTGTGTGTGTGTGTGTGTGTGTGTGTGTGTGTGTGTTTATTTTGACAATAAAAGTCCATGCAATACCTCATATTAACTTTTTTATTTCAAATACATTAACTAGATTTCAACTTATAAAGTTTAAGTTCGTTCATCTGCGTTACACCATTAGACATTTTTTCGTCATTAACCCCTATGCCGACAGTTTTTATAACCGTGGTCCCCTTTTTGTCTTTTTTCATTGCTTTGTCTTCCTTTGGTCGACAGCGGTTGCAAAGTACACGTTTTTCAGTTACCTTAATCTATAAGCAGTTTCTAAGCTAAATGTCGGGGGGGGGGGATAAGTTATATTGAACTAAAATTTAGTCTTTAGATATTTTGGGGAAAAAACCTATTTTCTATATTATGTCTTCGAATTTATAATTTCATAAAATCCCATATTGGAAAAAACTTGCAAAGCTTTTTTTCTATCCGTACATAGTTATACGTGTATGTGAAACAAAATTTTGAGAACCTCAAAACTTTTATGTATTATTAAATCTCTGTTTTGACATGTTCATATCATGCACACCTGACTGTATACATTGCGATATTTTAACTTTTGTTGCGTCTTTATATGCACCCATTTAAAAACTTACAAAAGATTACTGGCAGTGTAATTATACCCTTCAACACAATACAACACAGCTCCTGCATGTTTTTATACGCCACGCCCGGGTAAACTTTTACACTCAATAGATAAGTAACAATAAGATAAAGAGGTGCTATTTGTTGTCATAATTATATACAAGTTATTATAACATAATTCACCCCCTGCATGTTTTGTATTTATTTTTTAAACGATTTATACGCCCTTTATTGATTTTTAATTATAATGATTACAATTAGAAAGTTTTTTTGAAGAGTGAACCATTCATCTCATTTAACATCTTTGTATATCTGTTGTATATCGGAGATTTTAACTTTGTTTAAGTTTAAAAGACGTTTACCAAAATGGGCATAAAAATAAACATAAAATTATAAAATTATTCAATTTATTGAAATAAATTTTAATTTATCGTTAATAAAAATAAATGTTATAGATATGAATGAATATAAACAATGCATATTAGGACGGAATTACTTTGCAAGTATGGGCAGATTTACTATGTACACAATGACATGCAAATATTTAATAAACACACAGCATCATGAATACACATGTCAACATTTCAGATATATAAAGCCAGACGCAGAGAGAGAGAGAGAGAGAGAGAGAGAGAGAGAGAGAGAGAGAGAGAGAGAGATTTGTTTTCAATTTCTATCTGTGCTTCTACACATTTCTTGACTACCAGACAATTCTTTTGCATTGTTTCATTGAATTTCAAAAGTAGCACATGCATTAGTATGGCAAATTGTGAAACTTGAAAAATTTATTATTATTATTATTATTATTATGGCACAATCTAAAATAAAAATAATTAATAATAATATTTTATTTTTCAAAGATACACATTAATGCTATTAGTAAGCAAAACAGTATAAAATTAAACTTTCAACCTTTCCGCTGATGGCTCGAACAACACTTCTTTTCACAATTATTACTTTTTTAAAATTATTAATTTCTCTTTACGGTTAAGAAATTTGCTATTGATTATTACTTACCTTGAGTATATCAAAACTCAAAAAAGAAATAAACAAGTTCAAAATCAAATGTGTTTTTCTACTTTCATTTCTAATTTATCATTTATGGTTTGTTGAATTTGTATCGAATGAATACATCTTTTTAAATAAAGACCAAAACGCAACATAAGAGAAAATGTGAAAAATATTTACTTTTGAGCTCAATTTATCATGTCTGGTCGATTTGTTTGGCATAAAATGACAACAGTTAAAAATGACCAATTCTTAAAGAAAATTTAAAAAAATATTTACTATTTCCCATAATTTATCCTTTCATTTGTATCAAATGAATCAAACTGAATTCGGATTTAAATCTGCCTTTTATTGAATAATGGATATGAAATTGAATCACGTGTGTTGAAGGTTCATTGGTTTCTCACTAAGAAATCACGCAGGATGGATGAAAATGATATTGAAATTGATTATATGATGTTGATTTCACTGAATCGCTTTATACTTATATGATTGAACACACGTTGGTATATCGATATGATAAGAAAACTGTTTTCAGATTAAGGTTTCTAAAGTATTACAGCATGCATGGGCGAGTTGTTTTCTGTGAAAAAAAAATCAACAAACAACCTCAATTATAAGTAACAAGTGTATGTGACTCTCTTCTATATAATATAGAATTTCATTTAATATAAACATTTAAAATCTCAGGCTTTACGGGGTTGACATTTTCCTTTGTAGCCACGATGTTATCATTTAAAGAGGACGGTATACCGGTATCAGGATAGGGATTAACTCCTCATTAATCACAAGATTATCAACGGATAACCCGTCCCGAGAAAAGGAAGAGGAAGCAAAATTTATTGGAATTTTAACAATTTCGAAGAAAGAAAACCTGAATGGTGTAAAAAAAATCTCAATGTAAAAGACAGAATATGGTTTATAATGAAAAAGATATAAACACGTCACTATTGGAAAAGAATTAACAACATTCATCATGAACGGATTACCGGGCATTGAAGGTAGGATTAAAAAGATTAACATATGATAAGTCAGTGTTTTAGGTTTTAGGGTCATATAAAAATTTTGATTTAAATAGATGAGTATTTATAGACCAGTTGACTTAAAATTATAGTTGGATTGCTGAAAAAAAAGTATTACGGGCAGTGTCTGCCCAAAGTTTAACAATAAGTATTCCCAAAAAATCTGTTTGGCTGTTTCTAGATGCATTGTTAACTTGTATTGGGTCGTGTTTTCGTTGTGTCATGAAGCATTTTTAAAAAATTTTTATAATTAAATATATTCAAATATTGTGCCATAAATAAATTTTTGAATGTATTTAAAGATAATCTTGAAAATGTTGACCGTAGCCAAGTATACATGTTTGTTTTGGATAAATTATTTCCTTTTTCAATTATTTTAGCTTTTTATGTTTTAAGGATTTCTGATTGGCTGAGGAAATCTACCATAAAAATATATCAGTTACTTTCCTTTGTTTACCATTACTCATATACACTCATCTTTGAAATAATGTTACAATTATATTGTCATATACCACTTTTTGAATTTAATAATGAAAAATATTAAAAATTATTGTCATATTCCACTTTTTGAATGTATTTTTATGATTAAATTCAAAAAGTGATACATGACAATGTTCTAGTTGAAAAATAGTAAATTCTAAAATTAAAAGGCCGATTGATATATGATGGAGTCGGAAACTTCTAGTAAAGTTTCACCATTGTGTTGTAAGGAATTCGATTTTTTTTTTTTTTTTTTTGAAAAAAAATTAAAGTTTTAATCTGTTACAGTGGTAACTTAAGGTTTAATATTTGTTTAACTCATAAGATGAAAATCAAAAAGCAGAAGATAAAAGTAAAAACATCTTTGGGACCAGGTTTTGTCAAAAGTAACATCTGGCTAACTTGGCAAATGATATCTTTACCTCTGTAACAAATAAAAAAGCATAGCCGTAAACCATTTAAAATATTGGTTCAGCTACTGGCAAAAATAGGTTTTTTGATTATCACTGGTTTCAAAATAAGTAGGATGGTTGAGAGTCTTACCGTGGTTGCTAGGAGTATAAACATTCATACAACTGTCATATACCACTTTTTGAATTTAATCATAAAAATACATTCAAAAAGTGGTATATTATTGTCATATACCACTTTTTGAATGTATTTTTATGATTAAATTCAAAAAGTGGTATATGACACAACGGTAGATTTCTTGTGCGGGGCTTTGCATTTGTACATTAAGTATGGAACCATAGAAATTTTATTAAAAAATTTATTAGAAATTTATTCATAAACCTAGAGTGTTATTATAGTATAAAAACTTATTTTGAAATGTTGAGGAAAAACATGGATTTACTTGGCGAGTGTTGGCTCGATGCTACTTCTTTCTTTTATTTCTTTATTTGTTAAAAGACGGACACAATACATTTCATACCGATTGAAATACGTTGTATGAAGTAAACTTGATGTGTATGATATGGATTAATGTAAAATAATTGTAATTTGAATTAATTCACGATTTTCACGTTATTCTTAAAAAACTGAATCAAAAGCTTGCGTACATAGATAAAGCGCTAATAAGGTATTTTTTCAGTAAAAAGCGATCCGTTATTCACAAATTCTGAATGCTTTAATATTGGATGTTAATGAAAAAGAAGTCAATCTCTTTTTGTGGTTGTTCTAACACAAAACACAAAAAAGGAGAAAAATCCATGAAGATTATACGGCTGTTTTATGTCACGTTATAGAGGAATATTAATTTATTTCACACTTGTTCGAGATGCGATTGAGAATTAGGAGTCATTTACATGATCATAACTATAGAAGGGGAAATTACAGTGACGAGGACGACGTTGACGACGATGATATTGATGAGGTGTTATCGATTAATTGTTTGTTATTAGACATTAATTGAAATCTGTTGTATATAATACTCTAACGTATAGCCGCATAGTCTATCTTATTATTTATTCATATGTTTGTTACCAATTTGCAATTTGATTTTATGATTTAATAATCTCTCTCTCTCTCTCTCTCTCTCTCTCTCTCTCTCTCTCTCTCTCTCTCTCTCTCTCGCTCTCTCTCACCAGAACTTCGGTTGCTGAGTGGTTTAAAGCCCGAGCTTGTGGATCACAGACACCGCCTTGGTTCGAATCCCGCTTGGACAATCCCTAATTTGAAAAAGTTTTGTCATTTCGCTTGCCAAAAGTCATTTGGTGGTTTTATCTAGCTATTCCGGTTTCCTTCACCATTTCAGACCGCGCGATACAAGTGAAAAAAAATCTTGACTGGGGTATAGAATACTAATACTCTACTCCGCTCTCTCTCTCTCCGATGTTGGTAGTTGCATGCTCGTTTTAAAGTCTTAATAGTTGACACAAAAGTTGTATAAAATTTGTTAATGTTTTCAAAGGTTGCATTTTGAAGACGCGTAGTTGATGCCTTGGTATTGGAATTGAAAGTTTACATACAATTTTTATGATCACAAATATATGATTGTTACTTGTTACAGCCAGTGTTTGCTTGCTATTTATTTTTTTATTTCGTTCGGGTTGGAGGGGAGTTAAGTAATTTTTGTTTGCCAAGATTCTTTCTCCAATGTCGAGGCTGTCAGTCCAAGGAATTGGCTTGGAAACCGTAAAAACCGGAGAAATAAGACCGACCTTAGGTTAACATACAGGCAAACTTCTTAAACTAGAATCTGGCTCAGGTGGGATTCGAGTCAATGCAGCGAGAGGAGTGCTTATTCTAAAGATCTGTATTCTCGTTCAACAGAACCCCTTTCCTTTTTGTACGAGCAGAGCCATCAACAATGCTTCAAGATATATATATATAGCTTTACACTTCCATTATGTCTAGTGATCTTTGAAAACTTCACAGCGCCTGACTAGACGTACATCTCAAATCAATCCGGATTTGATACAGGATTCATTTTATGGTTTAGTTAGCATCAAACCTTTTTCATTTCAGTATTTACTTCTGTAAGTTATGTAACTGAAATAGAATGAGCGGTTAGACGGTCTGAATGAAGCTCGGGTTTATTGTAATGCAAAATCTAGAGTAAGCAACATTGTTACAGCTTCTACCCCCTACCTCGCTAAATCCGCCATTGAGAAGCTTCTCTCTGTTAAAGGCGATGCTTTAAAACCTTTTTTGTTATTGTCCAGAACCAACAACGGAACAACAACAGAACAGCAACACAACAAGTGTTTCAAGTGTTTTGTGTACGGAACTGATATATTGCTTCGTCACGTTAACAGGTGACTTTATCATTAATTTGAATTAACATGTACATGTAATAAGCTTTACTTCTGTATTGTTTATTGTTTACTGGATGTCGTGAGTATCAGTGATAAAATCATTTAATATAGCATTGTAGGTTATAATTGACATAATAACGAGGATATATATATATGAGGAGTGTTGTTCAGGTCAAAAAATTTAAAAAGTGATAAAAAAATATATAACTTTTTAAAAGTATATTAAATTGTATTTATAAAAAAACCCAATTATTTGCAATTAGCGTTTTGTACCTATATCATAACCACGTCATAACTGCAGTATTTATTTTTTTTAAGTATAAAAAATTGTATTGTACCCGTTATAAAACTATTATTCGCAATTAACGTTTCGTCTCCATGTCATAACTGGATTACTAAAACATAATGAAAGGGCGATTATTGAGTGTATACAATTAGAAGAAAGACTTTTGCTGCCTCAAATTTAAGAATAGAAATGCAGTTTATACATATTAACAATTAACATAATAATAATAATAATAATAATAATAATGAATTGAAATAAATAAATAATTTTAAAAATGAAAACATATAGAGCCTAGCCTTTGCTATGTTAATAAAATACAAACAAACATACCAGTCAGTGTCTAAACTACACCCCCCCCCCAAAAAAAAAAAAAAAAAAAAAAAAAAAAAAAAAAAAAAAAAAAAAAAAAAAAAAAAAAAAAAAAAATGGACATTTCAGTTTCAGAGATGAACTTCCATTAATAAAATGGAACGGGTGCTCTGGAAGTGTAAGCACCTCCCGTTTCGCTAGCTACACCCCTCACATATAAAATCATAATAGAGAATGAAAGGAACATGGAAATATGGGAAGTCAACTATATCCAGTATAAGTTTGGATACACGACTTTATAGTTATCACGTTTGTCGTATAGCTTCAGAAGCTAAAGATAAATACATGTAACCTCCATATACGCTTCACGGAACGTCGTAAAAACATTGACTGTTTGCAAGAGCAGTTGTTTTCCTTGTACATGAACAAATGTAGTTAACAATTGGTCAAATCATCAGGGTCTTCCGTAAAAATACATCAACTACCAAGACATATCATGTTGTCAAAATAACAATAATATCGAGCGGTTCTTAAAAACACAATCTTAAAGAATGAAAAATATAGTCATATTTATAGTTATTTAATTTTCGTCTTTGGACAAACACTGAAGTGTTAAATCTGTTCAAGTAGTAGAATATTTGGGGACCCCAGCAGTTCCGCTTATTTAACAACCAGTGATTCAATTTGCAAAATACGGTCGTTAAAAAGACCAAAATAGTTCTCATTTTAACAAATGTTATGCGCTAATTTTGAATTTTTATTGAAATAATGCATTCAGAGTTGCCATGTGCTGATTTTGAATGCATTATTTTAATAAACATTTAAAATCAGCATATGACACAAACAATAAAGCAATAATCATTACATATGAAACCAATTAAATTTTTTTTAAAGAAAGGTAAAATATTTTTTAAAGTTTGAATAAATACTGCAGAGAAGTATTATTCTTAAAGAAACATTATTTCATTTAGTCCAACTGTTACATAGAGTGAAAGTCCGCGTTTGTTAGCTATTTTTAATGTATCTGCAGTTTATTGTACATACACAAATTCATGTCATAAAACATTAGCTAACAGTAAAATATGAATTGCATTTGTTTGTCTCGGGAATTCGACTGAAAAATAAAATGATTATAAAATGAGTCATACAATGTCATAATTTAATTATATATTTTAGTGACGATAAATTGAATTGTTATGTTAAATGCCACGCAACAATCTATTTGAACAAGCAAACAAACCAAAATAAATAAATAATAAATAAATAAATAAATAAATAAATAAATAAATAAATAAATAAATAAATAAATAAATGAATAAATAAATAAATTAATTAATGATAAAAGATTTTAGGTGAGTTAGGTATTACCATCTAAATTAAGCGGTTCTTTTTAAAATTGCAAGTCATTATTTGTTCTACATCAAATCTTGAATTGACATATCACTTTCCCCAGGTGTGTGTATAAATACATATTTTATGAAAAAAATAATAAAAAATAAAAACCACCTAAATATTTTATTTAAAAAGTTGCTGTTTTCTCTAACATAGCAAGAAATCCGATTTCTATCACGTGACAAATATCCAATTTCTACATGACAAAACATTTTAATATATTTGGAATTAAATACAGTATAATTGGATTTCATTGATATATGTTTTGATAACTTTGTAAGTGTATGTAAAAGTTACATAAGATTTAACATTTTTTACAAATTCTTAAATCTCGTATAAACGAGATTTAAGATATGTATTCATGTGTTTAAGAAGTTTTATTACACGTAGACCTCCGCTATCAATGATCAATCGTATCAAAGAAACCTAAAAGGAATGTTTGTTTTTATGTCTTTAAGGCCACTCTGTATACTTAAACTTTTCTTAACGTATTTAAATTACAGACGGGATCTAAAGCCTTCAAACTCTTTTAAGCTGTATATTTAAAAGTCACATTTAACCAAAATGAATAGGAACCTGGCTAGAAAACTCTATATACATAAAATCAAATGCAGAAAGATGGATTTAATCAGGGTAAAAACTTTGGTAAGTCAACATCGTATATATTTAAGGTTGAACATGGGACGGTCAAACCAAGGTATCCCCAGAGTAAAATACTTTGGACGGTTGACGTCAAAAATGATTAGAGACACAAACTATTGGCAGCTTACTTCAGATGTGACCAGAGACGGTCGAGCGTTGTAGAACAGAAAAAAAAGTAATAATTCATTTTGTTATTTTACCCCCGTTTATAACGTTAAAAACACTTTCGTTGATCAATATAAAAACAAAATCCATTGTTGGTTTCCGAATAAATATGTGTTAAGTGAATCAATAACTGTAACCGTACTGTTTCTATACTTCTTCTTTATCACAACGTCAGGAACGGGACTGAATCGCAATTTTCAGCGTAAAAAGTAGAATTGAAATATATGTCGAATTAAAAAAATGGAAGAATACCATTTTTTGGACAATTTTCTTTTGTTTCATATGGTACCAATTTGTCATCAATCGGTCAATTTTTACACCAAAATATTATGCAACACATTATCTATAAAACTATGCTGGCTTATTTCTGACATTGACATAATTTTAGTCGACATAAAAGTATCTCAACATGTCGACTTAATATCTTGACAAGTCGAGGTAATATCTTGACAAGTCAAGATATTATCATGGAAAGTTGTGATACCAAAATAAAAAAGTTGAGATATACAGCACGACATGTCGCGATACTTATGTTGACAAGTCGTGATAATTATCTCGATATCTCGACTTATCTTTATCGCGGCAAGTCGTGTTACTTATCTCAACTTTTTATTTTGATATTACAACTTTTTATGGTTTATCTTGACTTGTCAAGATATTAAGTCAGAATGTTGAGATAATTTTATGTCGACTAAAATTATGTCGATGTCAGAAATAAGCCACCATATAAATCAGAATGGCTTATTGTCGTATTTGCCAATTAAAGGATTAAACATCTCTTATAAAACAGTCTTAGTGTCGGCAAAACTGCGTTCGTGTCCCGCGTGCCTTACATTGAATGGTGTGATCGGGCACCCACACACACTATTGATCGGATCTTTAATGGCAGTAATCAGTCACCATAAAAATTTGTCTCACACACCGAAACATACCAGGACGATTGTGATCCTCCGAGGCGATCAAAGTTACATTTTAAAAAAAAATATTTTTGAAGTTTTTGTAACTTCTTCCTTTGATCCGTTTGAAGTTTTTTTTTTCCATTTGCATGGATGACAGGCGTAAATTTATCGGCACACGAATGTTTTAAAATGCCCTTTGAAACGGATCAGTTTATTGGGTTAAACTTTTTTGTAGAGGGCTACCACCGTGAAATCGACTCGCAAATTAACATAATTTATTCAAACTTTAAAGAATGAAATTATTCAAACTTTTAAAACCGTTACTTTAATTCAAACCACTTTCGGCTTGAATAGTTGCTAAAGATCTTTATCAAAACGAATACAACATAATAATATTCCTTTTGGACTATTTACATGTATATACAAATGAGGTTGCTAACGTCAAAACGTTATTCATACTTAAATGAAATAATCCTAATTTACTTTCCCATCCACCCATCGCCTAAAAGTCAATATTTGTGTAGTGTGTTTATTGCTTGGTTGAGTAAGACTTATTATCTGTTTAAATGTACATATTCATAAACATCTAACAAAAAAGCCTTTTTAACTTTTGTGTCATACGTGCACATTTCAGAAAGTCATTCCTCATCGGCGACACTAGTGGCCGAAGAGTTGATAGATACAAAAATATAAGCCAAACAGTTAAAAATAATAAATTTCAAAGTTCCAAAATTATTTGAATCCAAATCCAGCCAAGGAATGCTTTGCATGAAGGAACAAACCAGTTGAAAAAATTAAAACGGCTGAAAATTTGCTAAATGGCACATTTTTTTGTCAGCACAAAGTACTACTGGTTTTAGGATCAATCATTGGGGGGCCTCCAGTGCCATATACATACTACTGGACACTGTTTTATCAGTAAATTTATTGTCCATCCGAAGATGGTTCCATCATTTATATATCTTTTGACCCCTTTTGCTTATTTTTTTTTTGCTTGTTTGCTTTTGATTTTGGTAGTATTATCTATCACCATGATTGTAGCTTCAGTTCGCTCTTATATCTTAAACATTCCAACTACAAAATACAATTTACACAACTGTAAATTCTGAATTCTCTTCACAACCTGTTCTTATTTTTGAATCAACTTATTAATGACCACAAGCTGTTAAGAAACATGGATACTGGAGGGATTTCTTATACTTCAATCATAACACAGGACACCATTTTGTATCCAGTACCATCCGAGTCCAGAACCTATAATTTTTATTTATTTATTTATTTTATCATTGTTGTTATGTTTTATTTATTTATTTTTTGTATTGCATAGGCTACATGTATTTTCAAGTACAGACCAGTATTATTGAATAACCTATTTCAAAGAAGATAACGCATATTTTCTATCTATTGACTTACGTTAAAAAACTTAAGTCGTGCAAATGCAAAATCCCTGCTATGCGCAACGATAAATGAACAAAGAAATGTCCTCAGTCTTTGAAAATATATAAAATATTGTAATTATAACTTAGAAGAAAGTACTGAGTCTTAGTAACACAATCGCAGAACAAATATTTTTGTCAAAAGGTACAATTAAAGAGCCAACAATGATAATGATATACAGCACACGTGATTTAGTATGATATATTCAGAATCAAATAAAACTCGATATCAATATTTCATCATCGGATATTTTTTTTTCCATCGAGACAAGTAAACATTATACAACTCAGGAAGTGAACTCGGGTGTTATAAATTAACTTCAAACATAGAGAGTTCTAATATCTCCAAAGAACATGAGTCAATTAAGAGAACACAACTAACCGATAACATAAATTCTAGCGGTGTACATAAATATTGATTTTATTGTAGTTTAACAGCAATACACTTTATATCTCGAATACTGAAAATCATTCTGACCAGATCGGATATAATTCTATCATAATACCGTATTTATGTTGGATCCATTTGGCGCGAAAGGTGATGAAGTGCACTAAGAATAAGCTATACCGGCTTTAGAAACTTCATGAACTTATTAATTATTTCATAGAAAAAAAATAATAAAATGAAATTTTTAATACAGGGGTCAATGTACTGGACATTTACAATGTAGATTGTATTTTACCGTTGTCTGTCAAAATTATAAATAACTAGATTATGAAAAGGCAACATTGACGTCTTCCACACCTTTATAATGTAATGAAAATATAAAATTAAATGTAAACAAACTTCTCGAAAAGTGATTTAGCAGAAGTTAATCCATTTATGGATATCAAAGTCATACCGGGTTTATGGTTTAACTTGCACTTCAATTTTCTTAATTTTTCAAATGCTTATTTTTTTTTAGATTAATATTCATTTATACAAAACCCGACGAAAAGACCACGTTTGGTCGGTACCTGAAATTAAGACTACGTTTGATCAGTACTTCACATAACGGCTACATTTGGTCAATACCAAACAAGACTACGTTTGATTAGTACCTGACATAAAGACTACGTTTGGTCAGTACCTGAAATTTGGCCATTACTTGGCATTTGGTCAGTACCTGGCATTTGGTCAGTACCTGACATTAAGACTTCGTTTGGTCAACACCAGACATTAAGACTACGTTTGGTCAGTACCAGACATTTGGTCAGAACCTGACATTAAGACTACGTTTGGTCAGTACCTGACATTTGGTTAGTACCTGGCATTTGGTCAGTACCTGACATTAAGACTACGTTTGGTCAGTACCTGGCATTAAGACTACGTTTGGTCAGTACCAGACATTAGGACCACGTTTGGTCAGTGCTAGACATTAAGACCACGTTTGGTCAACACCAGACATTAAGACCACGTTTGGTCAACACCAGACATTAAGACCACGTTTGGTCAACACCAGACATTAAGACCACGTTTGGTCAACACCAGACATTAGGGCCACGTTTGGTCAGTGCCAGACATTAAGACTACGTTTCGTCAACACCAAACTTTAAGACTAAGTTTGGTCAGTACCTGACATTTGGTCAGTATCTGGCATTTGGTCAGTACCTGACATTAAGACTACGTTTGGTCAACACCAGACATTAAGACTACGTTTGATCAGTACCTGACATTTGTTCAGTACCTGGCATTTGTTCAGTACCTGACATTAAGACTACGTTTTTAACAAAAATATAAATTTTCCGATAAATCCTAAAATCCAATTTGGGTTATTGAGAAATACCACTATTATAACTATGAGTAATTTGTGCTCATGAGCCAAAGTAACCAAAACATTAAACAACGAAAGAAAAAAGAAGCAAGCAAGCAAGCGAAACCTCGCCAGAAAAAATCATTAAGGTCACCGATTATAATCCCCCCCCTAATTTGAACAGACACATGAATGAATGACAAAATTAAGTCCAGTTGTGTAAGTATAGTGCATAGTGCAATTAAAATACCATTAAACCACTTACTCATTTTCAAGGCAGTAGCCAATCATATTTACATTGTACATTGAAATAATAATACAATTACTGTAGAGCAGCCATGTAAAATGTTATCTATAAATAATTATATTGCACTCAAATGATATAATAAAAATTGCAATAAAATATGAAATAGAAAAGTTAATTAGTGTTCTGACATGAGTGTTTGCATTGTTGTTTTACTTTCAATATTTGGTTTTCCCTGATTCGAATTAAAGTTGATAAATTAATAAAACATTGCTTTTTCAAATCGCCCATAAAATGACACTTTCAGAAATTAGTTTTTTTCCCTAGAAAATCAACATTGTTGTTTAATTTTTACTTGTAACACAACACATCTGTTTTGGTTGTTTATAATTAGTTTGCATTTTGTGTTATAACAAATAAGTTCTATGTAATAAAATAAATAATACAAATTACAAAAAATAACACTACACGTTTAGTCAAAGGCGGTAAAAATTATGAAAATAACATTCTGAACAAATTCATGATCCAGAACGAAAGCTAATTAAATATAAGCTAATTGACAAGCTAACGATCAGAGGTTTGATAATTAATAAAACATATTGATGTCTTGCAGTTTTTCAACAATTTGGTAAACTACATTTTGACATTATCCTTAGCATTTACACCAACGTTTCCTGAACTTTGATATGAGTTCGAATTAAGTTTTTTATTGTTTGGCTGTCTTAAACGTTTGATTTTGATCGTATAGTCATATGTTATTTTTGATGTTTGTTTAAATCAGAACCACAACAACAACAATGATAATAAATAAATAAATAAATAAATAAATAAATAAATAAATAAATAAACGAACGAACGAACGAACGAACCAATCAGTCAATCAAAGTACATGACTTTAATTTCAATTTCTTTTGGCGAGTATTGAGCTAATTGAGCAAAAAAAAATTGGCCTTGCAAATACAGTTACTATTATAATGTCTTAGATTTGTTTCAACCAAATAACACTACACGTTTAGTCAAAGACGGTAAAAATTATGGAAATAACATTCTGAACAAATTCATGATCCAGAACGAAAGCTAATTAAATATAAGCTAATTAACAATCTATCCATCAGAGGTTTGATGATTCATAAAACATATTTTGTCTTGCAGTTTTTCAACAATTTGGTAAACTACATTTTGACATTATCCTTAGTATTTACACCAACGTTTCCTGAACTTTGATATGAGTTCGAATTAAGCTTTTTATTGTTGGGCTGTCTTAAACGTTTGATTTTGATCGTATAGTCATAAGTTATTTTTGGTGTTTGTTTAAATCAGAACCACAACAACAACAATGATAATAAATAAATAAATAAATAAATAAATAAATAAATAAATAAATGAATGAACGAACGAACGAACGAACCAATCAGTCAATCAAAGTACATGACTTTAATTTCAATTTCTTTTGGCGAGTATTGAGCTAATTGAGCAAAAAAAAATTGGCCTTGCAAATACAGTTACTATCATAATGTCTTAGATTTGTTTCAACCAATCTTATAATTTACGTTTATATAAGGAGCAGGTGTACCTATATTTTTTAACTTATAAAAAACCCCATAAATTTCCAATTTTTAAGCGTGTATTTTATGTAATATAAGTTTATTTTAACCAAAATGAATAAACTCCTAAGCCGCGAAGTCTATACTTCAACAAATCTATCATTCAGTCATGTTGACGAAAAAAGTTCAAGCTTCAGTTTTATCTGATCAAATGACCCCCTCGGTCATTGGCTTTTAAAGATTATTGAAATATACATGCATTAACATCGAGATTTTTGCAATTAAGAGCACCAAATTAATTTTCATTATGGAAAGGTTTAAATATTTATGGGATTTTAATTACTATATTCCCTACCGTGGGTCTGCGAATCTTTGTTAAAGTGCAAACCCAATAACTAATAGTTATATAAACAGGATGATTATCCTGGGCTTCCCATTGGGTTTCAATTTACAGAAGTATATCATCACGATTATCTTGTTGTTAATATCTTTGTTGTGTTGTAACACATAAGTCTTAATAGGACAAATAATTAATAATAAATAACAACAATGAACAAAAGGTGGTACGTTTATCACTGTTATTAACTTTTCTTGTATTTGTTAAACGAGCGGTATCACCAAATTGGTAAATTTTAAATGCGAGACTCTGCTTCGTAGGTACATTTTAACTAGCAGCATTGCCTTTCTGAAATATCATTGTAGTCAAAAATGGGTTATTCTGTTAAATTCAGGTTTTTTATATCTTCCGTTCGTTTTTCCTGTTGAGAGTTACATTTTCGTCAAAAACAGAAATCTCCATCGAATTGGTCAGCCTGAATCAATGGAAAAACGGTGGTATGTTGTACTGTATCAATGCGTTAGGGACATACTAGTATTTTGCCGTGTAAACCGTCAGCACAGTTCTTTAGTTTCCGTATGTATTTGTAGTCAATAATCATCGTTTTCAAGTAATACTGGATCTAGGGGCTGGCTAGTCCATTTGTTTGTGATGTCGGCTTATGCTAAGGATCGAATCCCGCTTCCTAGGTTAGAACCAAATTCATACAATACATTGTGAGTTTACTAGATGAATTTTGGTAATTTAACTGGAATTTTACCATAAATAAATAAATAAATAAATAAATAAATAAATAAATAAATAAATAAATAAATAAATAATAATAATAATAATAATAATAATAATAATAATAATAATAATAAACCGTCTATCTCAAAATGAACAGGTTAGTGGTTTCATTCTGTGTTGTGTTTTTCTTCTTGCTTGCGTGTTTTTTTGTCAGATTTCTCAATTGTTTCACGTGGCTATTGCAAAGTATATAATTTTTAGTGACAAATTTCCTTCTACTTTAAAAAAGTGTTCTATTTTTTAACCTACATATTTGACAGTCAAAATTTTACTAGCCAAGATGTATTCGAACTATATTATGATAAACTTTTTTTTGTAAATATTAAAATGCATCACGTATACCGTAGTCATGAAAAACTTTATTTATTTTGCATTCATATCTTGATTTATATTACAAATACGTGTCATAAAATGTTGACAAATTATTGATTTAGTGCATACAAGTATTAAAAATTATAGTTAATATGCATTACAGATCAAAACATCAATCAATACGGAATAATGTATTAAAAACCGGGATAATGGTTCCTTCAGCGAGATCTTGGTATCGCCGTTGTTAAATTGTCAAGAATGTTATTGGGCTTATTATATAATATGTCACATAAATCATTTTATTGTTAAGTCAAGCAAAAGTATCCGGGTACAAAAACATACTAAAATGGCAGTTTTACATTTAACTATAATAATGTTCAATGTAGATTTTAGGTCTATAGAATTTAATATATGTATTAGCAATATGAAACCAAACCTTTACATCTCCTACCGCAGCCATACTATTTAAAAAAGAGATATATTTTGACACTTAAAATAATTTTTTGTTAAATTTTTTAAATTAATTTCGTATTTTTTTTTACTATATTTATTATTATTGGTATATACCATTTTTGAATGTATTTTATGTTTAAATTCAAAAGTGGTATATAACATTATTACTATAATTATTATTATCATTTTTATTATTTTGTAGATATTTTCTTAATATCATCAGTTTAAAACTGCAATTCCAAGAAGTGTCTTGTCGTTTACGATGAAGGACAACAAGACTGACAAGATGAACATCTCCAATTAAACCGTGTTTAAAAGTTCTTAATGGCATCATCTAATAAGCTCATTTATAGAGCATTTTCCCTCTTTTTTATTTTAAGCTGCAGTGGATTTATGCTCTTAGGATTTCAATTAATCTTTACATAAAATGTTTAAAAGTAATTTCATCTAAAGAACTGGTTATTTGGCTGTAGTCAGTGCAACCAAGACTATAGAATAACAAATTAAATCAGTTACATTGAGGACAAGTTAAACATATAGAGAAAACTTACTATTAATCCTACAACGGCTGCCATAATTCTTTTCTGACAGGATTTATGTGTTTTGGATTTTGATCATTTAGCAGTTATAGAGAAGACCTTATTCTGTACAGCAGAAATCAACAAAGCCAACAGCCAAGCTTTGAAAACACTTCACACAAGAATAAAGAAAACCATCTAAATGTTCTCTAACAGCAATAACGAATACCATATTACCGTTAGATCTAGAAGTAAGGGGAGGCTCAGTTGCTGAATTGCCTGCAACTACAACTAACAGCGTTTTTCACTGCCTAAGTTATATTACTTCTCTAGAAAAAGAAAGTTTTTTTTTCAGTTCAAACTTTGCAGGGGGGTATCTCCGGTTTCCTTCGCCATCCCAAAACTAATCAACCGTCTGGATAAAAGTAAAAAGTGGCAATAAACCATTTTACTCCACTATGTCAGGAGTAAGGACGTTATTATTATTATCATTATTATTATTATTATCTTTTAATTTGATTTATTTATTTATTTTACATTTTTTGCTCTCATATCGCGTGGTTGTTGTTTCTTAATCTTGATGGGTTTGGCTTTTGCAAGGTACAACTGCATGCCCGTTTTGATAACAAATTTTGCGTTATTTATCATGCAACAAGATGGGATATATTTTTGATTTATATAAGTAATTAATCTGGTTTTTATGAATTGATTTTAACTGCAAGAAATAAAAAAATGATTATATTTTACATCATAAATCTTTCTCAAATCAATGAAATTTCAGAACTAGGGCTTACATTTAAATGGGCCTACTTGTAAAATATAAAGTAGCATAGGTTGGAATTTAGATCTGATAAGTACCAGGAATTTAAACATATTGACAAGTGCTTAGTCTGTAAGTACTATAATAAGTACTTTAACCAGAATACTGTACCATGCTGGGAAAGTTGTGATTTACTACAGCTACACTTGATGAAAATAAAAAGTTTATGAATTATACTGGTTTAGCACTTACAAAAGAGTGAAATCATTCGAAGAACAGAACGATCATTCAAGATTTAACTGTATGTTTGTTCTATTTTCTTTTTCGTTATAGGCACACACAAGGTCATTTGTTTACACATTGCTTCATTGTTTAGGAAGATAAAAATTTTATTTTTAAATTAAAAAAAAACCGCTTATATATGGAAAACTGGTTGTGATAAACCGTATCGGTTAAGGGCCCTTTTAGAGTTATAAAACCAGGCTACTTGATCATTGCTGATGTGTCCGTCCAAAGTCGGGGAATATGAATTTCTTTTCTTTTTTGTCCTTGTCTTGTTTTACTGTTTCATCATTTGCTTGTACTGTGGCGTGTTTGTTTTAATTAGTGCGAAGGCGGTAACCAATGACATGGTTGCAATTGCAAATTTCTTTTTTCTTATATGTGGCTAAACTTCCTCTAAAACAGAAATAACACACACACACACACACACACACACACACACACACACACACACACACACACACACAAACAGAGCATAATATAACTCAATAGGCGTTGCTCTAAAGTTTCTTCAAAGGTCTACTTCGACAAAGTTACTTCAAAATAACTAAAATCACACCCACCGCCTGATACCATTTTATCCTTATATCAGTGCCCGTTCGGTATAAAGAGTGAATCTCACTTGATTTATCTGTTATTTCTTCATTGTTTGTTGTGTCTAGCTTTGATTCCTTGTTATGTAATCAACGCCTATTTAAAATGCTAGTAAATTGTGCATTAAACTCGTAAAATAAAAGTTTTGTATTTATCATGCCCTATAAAATCCAGCTTTTCAACTGCTTTTCATGTAACTTTTAGTCACGAAAAGTTTGCACATACTATTGATAAATTTTTAAATATTTAGTCTTAAATAAATTTTAATACTCTAGTTAAATCTTTGAAGTCCTGCGCTTTAAGTCTTAAATTTGATTAACTAAAGATTTTAATGTAATTAAAGATCCGTTATATGACTGTAATAAAATCATAATAAGATGAGAAACGTACAACAGTAATTGTTTATTAAGCAATCAATGAGCTGTGATACTACACTCAGAGCTGCTTAAGCAACTAATGAAATGCCTGCAATAGCTAAGGTATATGATGCTGTTATTGTATATGTCAACTGTCAAAATGAGACCAAAGTACCATTGTGCTCGTGGGCACGACACTTTTCGCGCACACGGATTTAAAATACATGTGTGTCTTTTAACAAATAGTAGGCATTGTTTCAGTAGCAAACACTTTTAACTGTTCTGTCTTATTGTCCAGTATGAAAAAAACATAATGTGGGTCCGAGGCTTTATCTTTAAGTTTTTCTACATCAATGCGACTCGGGGTATAACTCAGAAAGGTTAGGAATTCCTATACACCCTGCTCAAATCTATATAATAATAGTTTACAATTTACTGGAATCATAAGGCCAATCACTTTGCCAAGTGCTCTCTGGAACTCATAATTTTTTATAGCTAGTTGTCCCTTTCGGTGTTCACGTTTTCTTGTTTTGTTTGTTTCTTTCTTTTGTTGGTATGTTTTCTTGGTTGCTTTACTATTGCACAACACGAATATTGCATTCGGCCCTTAGAGCTATAGATGTTTTCAGTAAAAATTAAAACAGATATATAGGTTATTAGATAACCATACGGATTCCTGTATGTAACTCAAATTATCAAAACATTATAATTAACAGATAATTACTAATGACCTTTTAAGATCTTGCTAATGAAGCATAATAAGAGAGTTTTTACCATGCTATTTCAGTAAGTCATTACGTCATCGATTTTATATAACATTCCGTTAAATAGATTTATTGTATCTTTCGTACGTCATTTTTATTCACACTGTCATGTGCTGATTTTGAATTTCTATTAAAATATGCATTCAAAATCAGCACATGACACTGATTTTGAATGCATTTTTAATAGAAAATCAAAATCAGCACATGACAACACTGTCATAATGCATTTTTAAAATTTTATCGTGAAATATATTTCACGATAAAATTAAAAAAATGCTTTATGACAACACTGACGACCGTCAAGATTGTGCATATGAACAACCCGGTCCCAGTTTCACAATCACTCACTCAACTGAGTGTAAACTCAACTCAAATTGGGGAATTTTTAATGTCAATGTATATGACATTACATATTTTGAATTGAATACCTAAAATTATATTTAAATAGTTTAGTGTAGGTTCGTTGAACAAAACAAACATTGTCTCATAAAACTTCAAATTTTTAAAATATTAATGACAGAAAAATGGGAACATTTGAATTGAATGTACACTCAATTGAGTGCATGGTTGTGAAAGTGGGGCCCGATCCTTGTATAAATTGATGAACCAATAAATGTAAATGATGCTTTCAGACGAATCATAGCATAGAGTCTCAAAGGTGGTAAAATAAACCAAACAACCAACAAACAAACAAACAGTGTTATTGATTTACAAAAATACCATCATAAGTAATCCATATATTTTTTTTCTATTTTCAGTTGTGTTCCGGGAGCACAAAAGGTTGGCATACAAGCTAACAAAAGATGAAATGAAAGCCATTCAAAATTACATTGAAGATAGAGTCTTACAGGAGCAAAATGACATACTGTTTAAAACAAACTTCATGCAGAGCGAATACGAGGCAAATATCAGACAAATGAGAGAGAAAGTTAACATACTGGAGAAGGAATTAGACTTTAAATCACAATTGTTAAATCAGTACCGTATGAGTGATAATAATTTGGCATCTGTACATAAACAGAGAGGGGAACGACTCGAACAACGGCAGTCACAACTGTTAACAGACTTAGAACTAAACCAAGATACCATAAAAGAACTCAAAATTAAGACAGAACGTTTGATCTATGAGACACAAGAAAAAGAAAAGATAATATCAGACCAGTCGCGACATGTGGAAGAATTAAAAGAAAGGTTAGAACAATATCAGGAAAATGAAACCGCATTATTTCAAAATGAACAACTAACACAAGAAATGTTAAGAGTTAAACTAGAAATGGACAGCAAAGATAGAGCAATTACGAAACTACAGCAAGAAAAACTAAATGTTCAACGAGAGAAAGCAGAATTTGAAAAGAAAGTAAAGGATGCTGAAAAAAGACTAGAAAGCATGAGGGTAGAACTTGAACGACAAATTCAGATTTGTTCCACGAAACAAGAGAATCTGCTAAGACTTCAGTTACAGCTGGAAAACGAAAGAAAAAATAACAGACATGGAGAACCAATTCTAAACGGAACAACCAATAACAACTACCTAAAGAATGGAGTAGCGGAAAACAGGCAGGTTAGATTTCAAAATGGTAGCCCAGCGGATACTCCGCGGAACGTAGTTCAGAATGGATACCAAGGAATACACAAAGCAGTTACGGAAAAACGAGAAGACAATCAAGAAGAATTGTTACGCGAAAGGAATGAGGCTCTCCGGAAAGAACTTCTTTTAATTGAAAGCAGAGTCAAACTTCTTGAAGAGAAGATATCGATGTACCGTAATCAATCACGTGATATGAACGAAGAATCTGGAGAGATCTCCGAGAACGCAAACAAAGTTGCCCAGCTTTACGAAAAGATATATGTTCATGGAAATACAATTGTAGAGAAATTATTACAAGATTTACAGGAGAGTATAAATGGAAGGAAAGTTAAAATCGAGACTTCGATAAATGATTTGTTAAAACAGGCGCCAGGAGTTGTGTCACGCGATGTTTGTGATATACGAGCAGACGTTATATCGTTAAAAAAGCAAGCTGAACATGCGAAAGTGAATGACGTATTTGTAAGATCCTCTCGTCTGCTGGCTAGATTGGAAGCCTGTGAGAAAACAAAATTTTCTGCTCGGTTCTTTGGGGAAAGTAAATACCAAAATTTAAAGAAAGCTGGAACAAAAACAGAAGATTTAAGAGGAGATAAAGTATTTTCTGTACGAAAACCGCAAAATATACCGGCACTATCACGACCAAAGCAGATAAACATGTCATCGCAAAATGCGTGGAAAAGGAAACACTCGCTCTCAATGGATCCAGGTTCCTGTTTATCACCTACCCTTATAGACCTTTCTCTAGCCAGTCCAACATCTCCAACTCTACGTGACAACAAGACAAAAGGATATTTCGGGTTTACACAGAATGAAAAAGGAATTGAAAGAAAGTCGTTTTCCGAACCCAATTTTCGAATGGACTACTGAAAATACTTTTCAAACAAGAATATTTTAACGGTTCAGGGATAAATTTTTTTCTCTTGCCAGGTTGTACTTTTTACCTTTTACCTCAAATTAAAGTTTTTAAATCTGCAGTTTAAAATCTGAAGAAATACACATGAACTTTCGTTTTCATAGCTACGTGATTCATTAAAGTCATGCATAAAAACACAGATTGTGTACTAATAACATATTTATCAAACATGTATACACCATGTGTGACTTTTAACGTGGAAGGACTTTTTTGTTGAAAATATAAGAATTTAATAAGAGCATTAAATTTAACGATACTTTGGTAACGAATACAGAACAATTACGAGATGGGAATACATTAGTGAACACATTCACATGTTCCGTGTACAATTAGAGTAGTGGTTTAGGGAAATTTAACTTCCGGTAATTGAAAGTGATATCTGTCATAACTGTATATATATACGAGAGAGAGAGAGAGAGAGAGAGAGAGAGAGAGAGAGAGAGTAAAAATGTGATACTATTTACCTTTTGTAACAAATATAACAATCGTTATTATGTATCACTAAAGATAATTGCAAATATCATTATGTATTGTAATTACGAGTACAATCTAATTTAGATTTCAATATGATATAAAACGTATTACGAACAAAAACCAAACCCTACCCACCCCACCCATTTCAATATGATACATAACATTAGGTACAAAATCCAACCAACCAACCCTCGCAATTCAATATAATGTACAACATATTTACGTACATGTACGAAACGCGCGCGCGCGTTTGAAAAAAAAAAAAAAAAAAAACAGCACTTGCAATTTAGTATCAAATATAGATTGTTTAGTTGGAACATATACTTAGGAACACAAAAACTTCACGGCACAATAAACCGCTGGAAAACTGTTAACAAATCAACAGACAATATGGACATTGAAATATGCAGTTCTTTTGAAGGTTTCGAACTACGCACACTTTTTAATTTCTTCACCGGATTAAATTTCTATGAAGCAATAATGTGAACGAGTATTGATTTATTTGTAATTACTAACTATCAAGAAAATGAACTTAATTCATCATTACTAACGTTGTCTAATGACTTTGGTTTCAGCCTTTGAAGTTTGTGTGCGACTTCATACATCATACTTGTCAATTAATTACAACTAGGGTTAATTACTTTATAAATAACGTCTATGATAAGATTAATTTGCATGTGTCCCATTTGGGATTTTTACCATTTAGTTGGTTAATATAAACTACCAAAACATAATGCGACAGAGTCATATATGCACATGCTTTAATTAATATCAATTTACTGGTGTGACGTATTAATCAATAAAGCGTGATTTTTTTTAATTAACTTTAAAAGCATAATTTTAAATAAAAATGTTGAGCAATATAAAATAAATTACAGAATGAATAAAATTAATATACTTGACTAATGCGTACTTAAAACTGTACCAAAAACCTATAACACATAAAAAACGGATCACACATTGAGATCATCCAAGTACTAGGTCAAAAATGTTGACAGATCTTAGACAGCATGACATAACGGTCTACAGTGGTGTAAACAGTAACCTTTCTAACCAAGGGCAGATCCAAATTTTCAGATCTTAGACAGCATGGCATAACGGTCTACAGTGGTGTAAACAGTAACCTTTCTAACCAAGGAATGATCCAAATTTTCAGATCTTAAACAGCATGATATAACGGTCTACAGTGGTGTAAACAGTAACCTTTCTAACCAAGGGCAGATTCAAATTTTATGAAAGGGAGAGGAGGCGTGGGTAGCTTAGAATTTTATAAGATATTGAAAGCGACGAAAGCTTAAGCCCAACGCTGCAAGAGGTCTTTGGGCTGCTGAAGGCCCTAAGCAGTTCTAGGTCAGAACCTCTGAGAAATGTTTTCTGTTATTTTTTAATATTTAAAATTTTCTGGAAAGTTTTTGGCTACATTTTTCTCTCTCTTTTAAATTTGTCAAACAGGGGTTGCAAGAGTTGCAACCCTCGCACCTTCTTGAATCCGTCAATGTTACCCTTATATATAAGGAAATTTTACCTGAAAAAATACTTATATATACTTACATACCCAGTAATAATAGTAAATAAAATCGTCATTGGATTTACCTGCACAACAAATAAGCCAAAAATTATCTTCTGAACTATAAAATGGGAATATATATCAATTTCAATGGCAATAGAACATCATTCATCCAAACTTGAACAAAACACTGCGCAGCACTTATATATGAGCAGTTTATTAGTAAAGCTAGGTTAATAATACAGGGAAACCTAAAACATGCGTGAAACCACAAAAGTAAGTGACAATGCTTAAAGTATTTCTGCATATCATCTTGTGCAGGGGATTCTAGGAGATGTGGTTTGTCAAATATAAACTGCTTTATCGTAAAAATTTTAATATCTGAACCTATCTCAATCATCAGCACCAATGCTGAAATATTGGTAAAATTTACAACACAGCCTGAAGCGGTTATTAAAAACAAATGTCTTTTGAGTGAAAATTACAAAAAATAAGTTTTTATTAATTAAAACATTCGTATGACAAGAAAATATGTCAGCGTTGCCGACGTTGATGAACAAACATAGACCTTGGCCTTTTATTTCACTGATGATTTTACTCTCTATGATATCAATAAACACCATAACAGCCATTAATACCGAAAATTCAGGAAAAATCAACAACCTGGAAAAGATGGAAATAAAGTTCAAATGGTAAAATTTGTTGATTTCCACTGAAGCAGTTTTTTGGGATTCGTCAAGAGATTAAATCATTTGGTTAGTTTTATTAACTGTTTTGACTCAAACCGTTTCAGTCCAGGTGAAATAATTATTGAATTGTTTTTATTGAAACTATAATGGTAAACTGTTCTTGAAATGTAAAAAATCTTTACAGCAAACATAAAATCAACTTTCTACAGATATATTTTCGAAAACAATCTATCATACCCTTCACCACCACCCCCCCCCCCCCCCAAAAAAAAAATCTTGATCTATAAAAACATTTTAAACTACCATAATATAAGCTATTGAATGATTGATAGATTTATATGTGGTATGATTTTAAGGTGACATCATTTGAATGAAATACCATCTATACTCAATGTGGTACTTTAATAAAATCAACAGGTGTCTGGTTTTTATTGTAAACTATTGAGCAGAAATGTAATAAATGAAGAGAAAAACTGTCAATCAATTCTATTTAATACTGCTTCAACAGTAGCAAATAGGTTAATAAAAATATATCCTTAGTTATATATAGAACCGTATTATATTTACAAATCGCCAGCTTTTAATGTTAAATTTGAAGGTAATTATTAAAAGTGGCACCCTTGGTATTTTGTTACATCTACTATTGTAAACCAAAATGAATATTTTTTCATATTTTCCAAGGACACAAAATACCAATACAAATTGTTACAAAATTTAAATATAAAAGGCAGTATTAAAGTATTTAAAAACATTGGCCATGATATCATCATCATCATCATGGTAGTCGAGTATTTTTGAAAACCAATTTGTTTTTATCACACCCTAGTAAAGACTTCTTCATTCATGTTTAGACAATCTGTACAAATGGTTGAGGAAATCAAAGTTGTCTGAGAAACAACCCATCTTTCGTAAATCTGACAAACTTTCTTACAACGACTAGTAAGGATTCAATCTTTGACAGAGAGAGAGAGAGAGAGAGACACTGATCTTGATAATTTTACCACCTTGCTTATTGCAACAGTATTTTGAAATTTCAAAGATGATTTTATGTTTGTTTCTCAAATCTTCCTATAATTTATTGCCAAACACCTTTTTAACACAACAATCTGACTGAACAAATGGTGGGTGTGGATCAAGGTTGTAATGTTGCATTATTTTCTACTCTGTCATCATGTATTGTTTTTTTCTTATCTGATATATTCTTAGAAAAAGACCTCTATCTGTACCTGATTTATCACAATAAGCTTTGACAACACTGATTTTATGAGTTAAGTTTTTTCCCTTTTCTCTGCAAGCACCAAGGTATCAATTAGTGCTCCTTAGACATCTACCTTGCCTGCATGATTGCCATTAATTTGTAAAACGGTCTACATTTGATTTATCACAGACAACTTTGATTAACATCAATTATATTTCGATGGTTTTTTTCACTGATAACTTTGTTCTTTTTAAGTCAATTTCTGTTTGAGCAAAAGTTCTTATTTCAGAGATTTTTGGACAGCCATCTGTGTGACTGTCATGATCGAATTAGAAAAAGAATGACTCTCCACATTTATCACAGTTAATTACGACACTACTGCTGTGGAACAATTCTTTAATGATGGCTTTGTAGGGATTAAAACCACCTTCTACCAAAGCAAAAATGCATGCATCAGAGATCACTGAATAGCCATCTTTTTGATTGTCATGAATTAGAAAAAAAAACAATGTGCCACATTTATCACAGTTAATTACAACACCACTGCAGCGGGACAATTCTTTAATTGATGGTTTTGTAGTATATTTTTTTAAATCTCCTTCTACCAAAGCAAATGTACATGCATCAAAGATCACTGAACCATTGTCATGAATTAGTGGTATCTTCTATATTTGATTTATCATGGTTAAGTTTTGACACCAATGCTATTTGATGATGTTTTATTTATGACTTAGGTAGTTTTTAAATTTCCCTGAGCAGCATCTAACTTCTAAGATCTTTAGGCAAGCACTTGGGTGATTGTCATGAATTAGAATTATCTTTTACATCTGATTTATCACAGCTAGTTATGACATCGCCAATGTTTGATAAATTTTCAATGTTAACTTTTTTAGTTTTCAAATCATCTTCTCCATGAGCAAAAGTACATGTATCAGAGGTCCTTGGACAACCATCTGGGTGATTATCATAAAACCAACATCTAATTGTCTTAAAATATTCACTTCTGTCCTTGTTTTTCAACTTTGACCTTCCACTGTAAGGGTCTTTTAAGGTCAAATCTCTTAACTGCACATTTCCACCTGAAACTGTAATAAGATAAAAGTTGGAAAATATTCAATAAACTGCAATGTACATCTATTGTATATACACACATATTTTGATCAAGGATGCTTACCCTTTTGGAGCACTTGGTCTCACTTCCCTGGTGGGAATTTATATTTAACTATGCTATTTTCAAAGTTCTTACTATGCTTTTGGGATTTTAATGGACTGGTATGTTTGTGTTTGATATGAAGAACAGATGTTTTCAAGCTGAATCTCATGTACATGTACTTGCCATCAGCAAAAAATAATCAGAAAAAACAAAAACAAAACAAAATAAATGGAAACATGAATGTCACATCAAGACTAATGATTCTTTATATAAACACCAAATATAATGAAGGAGCAATGGTGGCCAAGTGGTAAAGATACAAGCCTTCAGACCCAAGGTATTTCACTGCTTTGGGTTCAACCATACTCAACCTCAAGTGAGAAAAGATTTTCCTTGTGACAGACCTATCCTAGTTGGCTAGGTTCCAATCTGATAGACTGAGTGATCTGCAATATTTATCTGTGACATTGCAGATAAGTGTACTAACACTTTAAAGGTAGACATGAATGTTTGCATAAGTTCAGCCAAGCTAAAATGTAAAACAGTGGTGTAATGTGCCCCATTTGAGATTCGTTCACCCATTAAAATGGAGCCAGTTTCAAATTGAATGAGAAAACTGAAGTGCCAACAGATAATTGCTAACATTTAGCAGGTAAACTGACTTACTTTTTCAAACTAAAAATTACTATAGAGGCACAAAAACCTAGATGGTGAGAGGCATTGGGACTTGTCATTATTGCAAACTAAAGACTAATCAGATGATTGGTTTCTTCATGCATCTCTGTTTATCACTGTCTGAATGTTTTAATGTGTACTTGAATTTATTTTTGCACTGAATATTTAATATCTACTAAAATTTATAATGTGCTGAATTTCTCAACAAGTACTGGAATTTAAAACATGCTTAATTATCAACATGTTAAAATTTATTAATGTAACCAGCTGATAATATAGTATATTATATAATTCGTCTGTGTTTTAGTTGTCTGTCTTGTCTGTGTCATTCCTGAGTGTTTATGTTAACGTCATTCACGTGTTTGTGTTTATATTTAGTAAACCAAATGACCTGTGACTGGACATGACGTAACTTAGGACGTATGCGCACTGGACATTATTTAATTTACTGCCAAACTAACAATTCTTGGCATTATTAGTCACTTCACAGTAGCCATTATATGTTTTCTTTAAACAGCCATTGTGCCCTGGTGAACTTTTCATGGTTCCACTATATTGGTATGTAAATAGTTGTTTCAATAAGAATATCTGATGATTTACTATAATCTAAATTTTATTTCAATATTTAATGATCAAGCTTTTCAAAATATTGTGTAATTGTGTATTTTCAGGCATATACTGTATATAGACTTCCAGCTTGAACCTACTAGCTCCTGTGATATAATATGATAAATATATAATATAACCATGTAAATTTAATAAACAGATCATCACTGAAAACTTTCTTCTTTTGTATTCGTGTCGAGCATATTGTAATTGCCCTGAGGATTACATTAACATTCACTGTGCTATGATGGAGGAAACAGGAGTACCTTACTTAGGCAAGCAAACTGACAAACATTAAGATGTCAAGATCTGCCCACATTAGATTAAAACCGAAGTGTTAAGATGGACTTAGCTCTGTAAGTATGCACTTTATACCACTCTGCCACCAAGGCCAATGAATCCATACACCAAGATAATGAATGATAAAAGAAAAAAATAAGAAGATGGATAGACGTTAACAAGAACCTTACCATTAAATACACTATTGTTATTCCGTAGTAATGTCTGCAAACCACCGCATTCTGATTTTAATTCTTTAAGTACATCCCTGTCAAATAACTGTACAACCTTTGACAAGGGAACACAACCTACAAACGTATAATAAATATTGGATTTGTAAAACAACTGTAAAACCTTTGAAAAAAGAAAACAGCTTTAAACAAATAGCTACATGTAAATATCAAAACAAAAACATTTTCTGAATTGATCCAAATAATCTTGACTTTTGTAACACTGTATGAAAAATGGTTTATTAATCTGTAGTATTTTATTTTTCTTTCATTTTTCTTTTCTATATCCATCATCCCTGCCTCGAAAAAGGGGATCACAGCACCTTTGACTGACTAAATTTTTATCTTACTAAGGCTATTACGAGTGTGAATAACATTTAATAACACAAAAGTTAGTGATTTTTAACGAAATTCTTGCTTCCATCACTAAACTAACCAAAATAATATATATGTAAGTAAAATTCTCTAGCCTATGGCAGAAAACAACTACCGGTATACTCTCTTCCTTTTTTATTGTGAAATTTTTATTGATATTCTGCAAATTTGTGAAAACTTGAATATGGAACAATGTTAAAATGATATCACAATATTAAAAAGACAAATAAAAAAATATCTGTTGTTTTTATTATCAAATTTGAATTAAACACAATGCAAATTTTCTTATTTTACAGTATTTATTTCATTATCATGAATTTCTATCATCACTTTTTTCTTTTAAACTAGAAAAATATAAATTAAAAAGAATAAAAAGTTTAGAGAAATTGAACACCTAAATTCAGCAGTAACTGTTAAGAAAAAATATCAGTAATTGTCAAATATTGGCAATTTTATTAAATATCATATAGTAACACAGACTTAAAGGTAGTTACCTCCCTTATGCCACTTTCTTCCATTCTGCAATTCTCTGACTTCTTCCTTATCAGCATCAAGGATATGATTGAATACTGTTTTAACGATAAAGTCTTTTAACTCTCTCCTAATTGCCTGACAATTTTTAGTCCTCTCTATACTTTCTCTTGGTTTGAAATTAGATGACCACTGACCAGCTTCCAAGTGGTCAAGTTTGGCCTTTTTCACTGCTATTTCATCTCCAGGATCATCCATCCTTATTTAAATGTTCACTATCACCAAGTTTTAATATTAGAACCATTACAACGGTTCTGTATATATGTAGTTCTCTCAATGTCAACTCTTGTTTCATCTTCAGCAGAATAAGTTCTTGATTTACCGACAAAACATACCTAAAATTTAATACAGTAAAGTCTGTATGAATGAACACCTTCAAACCTTGAGTAAAATGGATTTCAGAGGTTTTATCAAACAATATAGACAATATGATTTATTCAAAATAACCTTTATTTAGAAAGCTTGTCAGTTTACCCTGGGCTCTAATATCAATATAAAATCCATATGACATATTAAAAGAAAGAAAAAGACCTACTTAATGCACAATATCACTTAATGTTGATTTTTTTATCATGAATATTATCAAGAGCAGTTTAAGAAAACTGGTCTATTTTGCGTGAATATTAAACTTCAAAAGGCTGTATGACTAGGTAAAAGTCAATGAACATGTACTGGTCTATTTTGTGCTCCACCATGTTTCATAAAATTCATGTTTAACTGATGACAACTTCCTATGAATATTGAACTTCAAAGGGATGTAGCTCTGAGAGATCATCAAACTTATTCAAGCTGATATAATGAACATAAATACTTCATGATGACTTATTTAACCACTAATTAATAAAACTCTGGACAAATCTCAAATAAAAGAACAAACATGATTCCTATATTCCCTAGCCAAAGATTTTCAGCATGAGATAAAAACTATTCCAGCAAAAATCTATCAAAATAATCACCCTTTTAGTTGATGGTATTCTTAATGTGTCTTCTTCCACATTAAAACCACAGATATGTCCGACCTCTTGTACAAAGTTGAGATAACTCCTGTAGTTACTAACGCCTGGCTGCTTCTGGTTAAACTTTTTATCAAAGTCAAAATGACAACATGGAAGGACAAAATATCTGCACTGGTATGAAGATCTGGTTAAAAGAAAAATATTCAGCTAAATCCTTAATCATTTGTCCAGACAAATTTTGGTGTTGTGAAGCTTTTAATGTAAAATTTTGTCATATCTTAACTTAATGAGAGTATTTTCACTATTATCACAAAAACAACATTTTGACAAAAATGAGTAATTTTATATGCAATGGAAGTTAGCAGGAAGACAAAAAAAAAGGGGGGGGGGCATTATGATATCATGCTAATGTTCCCAATATGTATATGTAATGGAATGCAGTATAAAAATGCTGCAGAAAGAAACCATTAAATAACTGACCTCAATTTGTAGGCTAAAACCCTAAACTAGGAGACAAATGCCATTAAAAATATTAAAAATCTGATGTGACATCAATAATAATAGGACAAAAAAAATTCCACAAATGAGTGTGCACCATGTATTCTATTTATCACAACACACAAAAGCATTACCTTGCAGCCATCACAGGTATCCATGGTGTTAGTTCATCACTATGGTTACCAACCAACCAATCATAATCTGGATATGTATTGTCAGCAGATGGAGTAATGGTTTCCTCCTTTGAATTAAAAATTACAATATAACAATTGAATGAAAACAAAAACTGAAAAGTAATACAAACTTTAATGTTTTATCTAAGAAAAATAACAAAATTGATTTCTAAAACTGTAAAATCACACCATTCCTTGATTCAGTGAAATACAATCAAAATATAAGGCTTTTAAAATTCAGACTTATTACAGTCTGTTTTCAAGATTGTTTTTGAACAAAACAAGGAGCATAATTTATAATTTTTCAAATTAAGATTAAAATTTGTCACTCATACTGAGGTATATGTTATGGAAAATTGAGGAACTATCATCTTTCAGCAAGTGATCTGATCAGACAAACTTTTTCATACTACAATCTGCTGCAGTAGTATTTGAATCTAATAGTTGAACTAAGTAATTTCCAGTCAAGATTTTCATTTATATTGAGGCAGGGAATTCCAGGAATGATGTAGGAAAGTGCAGTACCTGGAAAATCAACTGACCTTAAGCAAGTGGACTGATAAACTTTTTCAAACTAGGGTTTGTTTGAGCGGTATTTAAACCCAAACTGTGGGAGGCACTGTGATCCATAAGTTCAATTTAGACCACTCTGCCAACCCTGATTGTAAGAAGTACTGTGATTTGTGAACCAGTGCATTAGAAGCTCAGCATTAACATTCCTCAACATTCTTTTAGTAGACAAGTGTCCATTGACTAGTATAACTTTTTTTTTTATTCATACAAGATATAACTAAAAACCTGACAAGAAGCCTGTTTAAGAAACAGATAGCTTTCCACTGCACTCCTGCAAAAAAAATTATTTTAATTTTTCCTATTGAATGGATATGAGAGTCCACACTGAATCTAAGTCATCATAATCATCCAGATGCTTTAAAAATTATCTCCCTTAGATTTGGACATGGACACATGACTGGAGAAAAACAATGACAAAATATAAATTGGACATCTGTACACAAATTTTAACTAATTTTATCACTAAAATCCCTTCTAGAAAGATACCATACACTTGCACTGCAATATAAATTTAAATGCATGTTGGTTTCATCATTTATCAAAACACTTCTTATTAATTTTTTCTGAGGGACGTCATCTTGAATCTAAGGCTAACAACCTTACGAGTGTGATAGTGGTCGCATGCATGCATGCACTTGGGCTAAGAATCATTCCTGAACAGCTTGTACACCAAACGAAAGCATATGCACACTGCCTTGAATGGGACTCATGTACACTGATCATATAATAAAGTAACTGTACTTCAACTACAATGTAAACACTTCTCCCCAGACCAACAACAAACCTTGAAATAAATAGCAGTAAATGTTTCAAATTATAACAAACCTTCAAACAGGTATCACTGCCATACAGGCTCCATATATTTCTTCTTCTGACATCCAGTCCTACACCAGGATGCTAAAATACATGGGTAAAAATTAAAATAAGGAGGATTATTTTAATTGAAACATTTGATAAATAAAATTGAATTAATCCAACAAATAAAATATCTTCTCCCTGGGCTAGCTTAGTACATGTATTATAAAAGTCTACATGCAAGTTTTTTTTTATAATCTATTGGTTTTTATGAAAAAACTGTCAGCTTATATAATTCTGTGTTTATTGGATACAATAATCTTACACATATATCATGGGATGTTAACTGATACACTGCTGGGCCCCAGCCTTGATGGTGGATTGTAAAAGTACAATAGAAATCATATAGAAAATATATACAGATATATACAAGTTAGCAGTAACTAATAAGTTAAAAATTTACCCCTTCTGATGACAGAATATGTACTAACAGTCCATTACCACAACCCTAAGTCAACAAAGGACTGTTTATTTTCAATAGCTTTATCTTTCCTCTCTTGTTTCCATAGTAACTAAAACCAACAGAAAATATTTTTATGTAATGAAAATGTTAAAAAAGGTATATGTATATCCTTATTTCATTTGTACAAGCACTTGAAGTGAACAGGTCAAATCCTACTGTCAGCAATATTTTAAATTGTTTTCCAACATCAATTCTTACAAATAACATAACAATCCAATTATGACCAAAATTTTATAATTTTGTTTTCTTCTTAAGTGTTAAATAAAAAAACCCCACAAAATTTTAATGTCTAGCTGCTTCCCAGGATGATGTGACATTTTCTTTAAAAAATCATCAAAATAGAAGGAAGTGATTAGTTGATTAAAAAATATACTTGATAACAGCAGATATAACAAAGAAAAAAGAACAAGTAAAACTAATTAATGAAACAAGCAAAAAGACAAAATGTTGACAGTGAGCACTTTGGAAAAGGTGATAAATTCATACCAGTAAATATGTTGCTATAGCAACATCTTCATAAACAAACTTCTGTGGATCAGTACTTTCTGGCCAGATCTAAAAGTAAAGAACAAACATGTACATGTAATTTCACTGTTTTTCAAGTTGTGTTCACATGACCCGGTTTTTTATGACATAACAATGTTCTAAAATTAGAATTCACAGGTCTACATCTCACTGGGAAATTACTGCTATTTCTATATTTATTTGAGCTTTTATCGTCCAAAAAAATGTAACATTGTTCATTAGAAACATAATTAAGTAGATCAGCATCATTTTGACTTTTTCCTAGGAAAACTTAATGCAGCTTTATTATAGGGTAAAATAATAAAATTGTAAATATTTTAAATATTTTGTAAAGTCTCTAAAGTTACAACATAAAATCACAATAAATGATTCTTCCAAAAAGTCAAAAGTCAAATTCTACAGTTTCAATGGTCTAGGAGAATCCCTTCCTAGACCCTAAATGATTGTCATACAAAAGTATTGGTCAATGGTACACACACCACAACACACACTTCAAATTCTAATACACTTCAATGCTAACAGTTCCATCATTACATGTATATAAGTTTACCTCTACAAACTTCTTCCCATACTTTTCTTTCAGATGATTGTAGAGAACATTATATTCATCTATTGGAACTAACTTCAGAGAGGTAACAGAAGTCTTTAGATGAGATTCCCGACTCCATGACACAAGTTTCGGTAAAAGTGCATCTTGTAAAAAACCACACCTGGAAATAACTTCCTCTCTGTTAGTACATCTCTGATGTTTTGCATAAAGTTCTATCCTAAAAATTTGTAAAGAAAATTAATTTAAGAACTTCAATTCATCGCCACCATATTTTCAGTCAGATTTTTTAGTGTAGCAACATCCTGCTTTTTTTTTTACCGACCAGTGGTTCATACATACACACACTTAAGAATTAACTTTATTTTACTAAACTAGCTACAAACATTTCTTATAGCTAAATGTTTCTATAAGAATAAACATAACATGACTACTGGTAATATGAATCATTATTCAGTGGTTACGGAAAGTACTAATGAATAATTGTTATCTACACCAAAACAAGATTAATATTTTATTTTTTAAATGAATGAAAAATTGTGTCATATATGTCACAAAATTAGTTAGCAAAAACATTCAATACATCAAGTTTAAGTGTACGGTAATTCCAAAACAGAAGACAACATTCAAAATTTATGACAATAAACATTATAAAATTAACTTGTATGTATACTTGCCAGCAAGTATATGTCTGCGTATCAGCTCTCTAAAGTGGTGCTCCAAATAGCAGAGAAAATTCCAAGAAAGAAAGAACTCTATGGAATTCTGAAGATTTCTCCGAAGTCCTTCCAAATTCTGAAAAACCGTGAGAAAGTGACCTTCCCATGGTCCATACCTACCAGTTGACAAATTTTCAACCTGATCGTATAAGAAACGAAGGAGGAGATACCTCTGAAAAAATTGTCTTGAATAACAACAAGATGTCTGCTGATGCACAGACATAGGTCTGCTGATATGCAGACATAATAAAATCAGATAAGCAATTCAAGTAAAAACAATAACCAATTAAATAAAATAATCACAAAAATCACCAAATTTTTATAGGAAACTATGAACATTACAATTACTTCTTCTTTTTTAATATGCATCAGGATTGATTATTTATTTCACATGTATCTGTTTATAATACCTTGATTCCTCATCATCCTGTACAAATATGAATTGATAGGAAACATCTGTATCACTCTGTGTACCATGAAATATTGATCCTAGTGTCTGTCTGTGTTGAAGTATTGCTTTTACCTTCACTGTCTAATTTGTCTTCAGTGTATGGAATGATGGTGAGCTTCCTCAAAACATTATCTGATTACAAAACAAAACCATTTTAATTTTACAGAAAAATGTTGAATAAGACAAATGTCAGCCAAAAAAAAAAACCAAGCAAGTCATTTTTAAATATAATTTATGTATATAGCCCAAGTTTCACAATAATTTTTCTAACTAAGCAGTGATTTTGCTATGGTTTTTAAAAACTACCTTCCACCTTTCAGATTGGGAAAATTTGGACCCTTTTTATGTCACATATTACGCTCAGAATTTTGAAATTCATTGCAAAGGTTTTATATTGTGACAATATCTAACATTTTTTGTCTGTCAGAATAGTTTTGGACAACTGGATTTAACTTAAACTATTTGATTGTTTGTCACTGTTGCCTTTTGGGGAATTTTAGTTGTCAAATTGGGAAATTTTAGTCTTATTTCTCAAGGGGAAACTACCTTTATTCGGTAGTAATTTTAGGCAAACAAAACCACTGCTAAGATTTTTCTTAACCTAAACTTAGCATAATTTGATAATCGTTATTGGAACTATATAAACAATTTTGATAGCTAAATCCAGATGTTGTAAAAGCCTGGAATAATTTTCAAAAGTCCTTAAATTTCTAAATATCTTAAAAACTAATAAAAATATTTAGGCACCAATTTGTCAGATTTAAGTTTAAGAAAATCTTAGTTAAGAAATGATTTTGAAACTGGGGCCTAAATTTAAACCTCTCAGTTTCAAAGTCTTATCACAAACCCATATATGTATTTCTTATGATGTAGTTAATTTCAACATTCAATTGTACAATTTAAGTTTAACTGAAATGTAATACAAGAATGAAAATTATCAGTCATATCTCCCACCACATCTTTGATGCAACCATATCCGACAGTATGAATTAAAGTGTGCCCACCAAGTCCTGTTCATGATGTTGTAGTGTTTAAGCTAATGAAAAGAATTGAATCATCTTAATCAGAGTATTATCAGACTTAGTATTTTACCGTATATGATAAATTCTCTCGTTTTAGAAGCTTTCTCTCTATTCTTTGGCAGTAAATCCCGGATTATTATAGCAATTTGCGAGTCAGCTACGCCAGACAAACTCTCTACTTCAATCACATCTCCATTATTGATACTCTTTTCTTCAGCAACACATTCATCACAGTCTTCATCAACGAGTAGGTACCCACTCAATAATTTACCGACATTTGACAAATCTGTTGTTAGATTTTGTGTAGCTATATTCTTATAAAATCCTTCTTTGTTAACTGTTCTGTAGAATAAAAGTTTCGACCCGCATAAATTTCTTTTAACAACATGGGGTTTGTTTATCCACACTGTAACAGCATCGGCAAACCCATCGCCATTACCGAGTGTTTTCAACGAACTAATCAACACAAATGAATTGCTATCTGATGGTAAATTAACTTGAGATGACATTGGAACATATATTTGACAACTTGAATTAAAACTGATGAAATAATTAGAAATGTACACCGAACATATATTGTCACGAAACTATGATATGGGCGCAGACATATTGTGTAATAGTAATATTTAAAATTGAAAAAGAGAACATACTTCCTAAATCCGGATTGCTTTTCTCTATTTTATCGGCATTTTTTCTTTGCTTGGGTATATTTATATAGATCTAGTTTATATCCAAAAAAATATGTCTTTAAATTTCGAAAAAGAATAAAATTTAAATCTATTCGTGATAAAAATAATTTTTGGACTCAGTTTCACCAGAGACATATATTACAATTATTATTATAATATTATTATTGTAATATATGTCTCTGGTTTCACTTTAAAATTTCGGTTGCACGGTTTTAACTAAAGCATTGTAAGAAACTTCTCATGATGTTTCCTTTTTCTTTATTTTTTCAGGCTCAGTTTCTATCCGTTCTATAGTATTTTTGCAATCTCTGTTGCCAAATATACATGTATACCTTTTAGATCATTTATTCCGATCCTAAATTTCCCACAAAAATTAATTACAGTATTGGCTACTAAAAACCCACATTTAAAATGCTCTGCAGCTGTACAGCAGGGGTTCAAGTTAAAGCTTTTCAGGCTGATGGATTTATCAGCTGCCCCGGGGATGTTTTCCATTTTCCAATGACCCGGACTTCTGGAAGTATCAATATTTTAACAAATATAACTTTCAGAGTGACCACGATTTAAAATAGAATGGAGACAGCTGTAATATGCCAAGCAGGTTGTTCCCTAAACTAAATTTCCTATCAAAACCACCTTGATAACAGAATGTTTTTGTAATCCAGTTTAACGTCACATCAGCATTTTCAGCTGTTCGCGACGAAAGCACGTTTATCATTTTCTAAAGATTAAACTAAGAACAAGTTCGTTTATGCGCGAGATGTGAGAGTGTGGATTATGGTCTGCCCTGTACTAGGGCGCACTCGGGGTTACCTTTTAGTGAAGGTGCTATTATGCTTCATTTATTCATTACTTCGAAATAGCTCGATAACTCTATTTCAAAACAACAAATAGTATATCGTTAGTTGACAGTGATCATGATGGCTACATCATCAGTTGGCAGCATGGAATCATTGGTATTGGTGGGTTTACAAACGGTAAGTTTACAACATGGAACCATTATTCGGCACGGCTACATCATCAGTTGACAGCATGGGATCATTGGTATTTGTGGGTTTACAAACGATAAGTTTACAACATGGAACCAGTATTCTGCATGGCTATATCGATAGTTGACAGCACAGAAGGTGTAATCTTGATGGCAATAACGTCAGTTGACAGCCTAGAAGGAACCGTCGAGATAACTATATCATCCGATAGCCTAGAACAGTCGTCTAGATAACTACTCAGTTTATCACCAGTTGACCCGAAGAACCCAAATGTCTCGGAGGCTTTATCGTCGGTTGCCAGCATGGAATAAGTTAAAAACATGAGGACTATATCAATAGTTGACAGCATAGAATCTGTAGTCTTGATGGTCATACCATCAACTGACTGCTTAGAATGACTGGCTAAGATGAGTGTATTGTGAGTTAAAACCAGTGGTTTCACAATGACTAAACCGACCATATCAGTTGTCAACGATGGTTATGGGGACAATTGTCAACACAGGAAGTATGGTCATCTTAATACTATACATGTATATATGTCTGTTGTCTGTTTACAGCTTGAAATAAGGGGTTGTGACGACTTTACCGTTAATTAATTGAACAAAATCAGTGACTTCGAAGGGTTCATCGTCAGATGACTGCATAGATTCACTGGCCGCGACCGGGTTAAATCGTAAGTGACAGTTTAAATCCAATATCAATAGGCTAGAATCATTGACTTCGATGGCTTTACCTGCAACTTACATTCTAGAAGCAGTGGTTTCCAGACGATTTGATCGTCAATGATACATATTAAAGTTATTTCAGCTTTGAATACATTTCTATATGATAAAGTTATATATTCTTCTCCGACAAACATTTCCTAACAATATTATTAAATTTCGTAATAAAAAAATTCATTCGTCAATAAAATTACCAAATAATTTGAAATTGACACGAAAGCACAATGTTGTTTAGAATATTAAAATAAGATTTAATTTCCAGACAACGTTCATATCTTGCTGCAATTTTTTCTAGCAGTTACATTTTAAATACGAAAAAAAAAACTTTATAGCAATTTTTTGTTCTCGGTCTCTGACAAAACTGTCACGCGGAGAGGACGGCTCTTTGTATTAAGGGAGATAACTGTATTTATCCTTTCCTACTAGACCAATTTTTCACTTATCAGCAAATGTATAAAGTTTATAAACTTGTAAGTTATTAACAAAACTTTGAAGTGCTCTAAACTGTTATGAAGTTAAATATGTCAGTTGCCTGTCTAGATTAAACAGTTTCGATGTGTCGGCATATAGTGTGTTTTTGTTATTTTGTAGTTATTGTGCCTCGTTCATTTTCCTTATGCATTATTATTATTAACATTATGTCAGAATTGTTTCACGCATATCGAGACAGTCAGTTATTGGATGTTCGAGGAGAACAACCTGCATTCGGCAAGCGAAATGATAAACTTTCTAAGATCTCCACCAAAGTGAGAGACACTATGATCCGGAACGCGCGGGATTTAGACTAAGGGCCAACGAGGCCTATGTTGTATATAATTTTACTTTTTTAATAGAAAAACCATGAAATTCATTTAGAAATGCTGTGTTTACTGTCTGATTCCTGTGTTTTCTGTCTGATTCCTGTGTTTACTGTCTGATGGAATTACATGGCGCCAAAGGTTTTTGGAAAATATTCCATATAAAATCAAGTTTAACGAAGAAAAACTTTAATTAAAAAACACGTACTTAACAATAGTCAGTGCAAGAAAGGGCGCAAAACTAAAAAAAAAAAAAGAAAAGAAAAGAAAAGAAAAAACCAATCAAGACACAACAACAGTAAAATATAATAGAGTCGCTGATTATAAAACTCCAACATTGAGGGCACTGAAGTAATATCCCAGAAGGCATGTTTATATTATATTAGAGGGCCTCATTGGTCCTTATAACCTTACCCTACGATACCTTTAACAAATATATTTGTCTATATATATATATATATATATATATATATATATATATATATATATATATATATATATATGTGCGCGAAAAGAGTGAAATATTTAAGTTTTACGCCAAATAAACAAACTTTCACTTATATCGAAGCGGTAAGCTTTTCGATGGCGACGGAAACCAGAGTACAAGAGTATCAGAAAACACTGACTCCAGCAAACGAACTGGCACGCATTCTAACACTAAAGCCTGCCCAAGTAGGATTCAACACAGGTGGCGCTGGTATTCATATGGGCGTTTTAGACTACTCGTGCAACATACGTTGAAAGTATCTTTTTTCTGTTACATGCAATAGATAAGTCTCACTCTAACATCGGTATAAAATGTTTTTATTTTGCTTTGATTACAAAATATGTCATGACGTGCCATTCATTAGTTACTTCAAACATACAAAAAGCAAAATAAGTTAATGAATCGCCTCAAAATTATACTCGTGTAAAACAATTCATTTCTGATTGATATCCTATTCTTAAGAATTCAAACATCCATTTAAAAAAAAAAAAAATTCTGTCAAAAATAGGCTACTAGAAATTAAATCTTGATCAATTAAAGTTTAATAATTTCCTAATTACATTAAGAACTTGTTATGACTGACTAGATAATATTACCAACATGTCATGGGTAAGATGGTTAAATTTAGATTATTTTTGTAAAACAAAATATGATAGACGCCAACAAGTGGGCATTAGTGTCGCCATTTCGTTGGTTTCAGTGTTGCCACTGCACTGCAAGGGTTCGATTGGCGCCATGGCATTTGTTTGGTGGTATCTGTGGACCCCTTTTGCAAGTTTTAACTATTTATCAACATGGGCCATTGAAATTAATTAATAAAATGTCGTTTGAATACAAATATTAAACAACGATGAAAAACGAAAACGTCAGGTCGCTCTCAATGTTTTTTTAATAAGGATAATTGTCTCAAAAAAGGCGTCAAAAGACGTGATATATTCAATCGAAAATATTATTATTACCTAAATTCTTTGTTTATCAAATCATAAGATCGTGAACGAACTTTACTCGCAGCGTAATTTCTAAGCATATTAAATAAGATTTTTTTTAACGAAACAGTTTGTATTTTACAACAATGTAATTTCTTTAACACTGACAGACAGTAATGTTGTAATTAGATTAATGTATTGCTGTTCGAAAAAATACACAAAAAGCTTTGTTTACATGTGCTTTTGTCTTTGCAACTACTCTTGTAGATTTATAAAATTATTGCCCCTTCATTTTTGTTGGTATTTAAAAAAATAAAAAAAGTCGCAAAAATGAAACAAATAGATGATTGATAGCTCAAAATGTGTTTGCATTTAATTTTTCAGCATAATAAAAATGTGAAATACCAAATATCGATGGCACAAGTAAGTCAATTTCTGGTATCCCCACGTTCTACATAACGATATAAAATTGCAAAAACAATCAGGTTTATAATGTATGTGACTGGTATGATTATCTTAACTGGTGGATCTCTACAAATAAACAAATAAGACGCGTCTGCTACATACATTTCAATTTCACCAAAGAGCATGCGTGTGACAATGTAAAGTCACTTAAATAACTTAAAAACCACCACTGTTAACAGAAGTTACAAAAATAAGCTACAAATACTACAACATTTATATATCGTTACCGTTAAGCAATATATATCATATAAAAAATTAAAGGCACGTAATGTTACATATATAACTATATATGAAATAGAGTCAAACATGTCCAAAAAGACCTGTACAAGGGAATCTGACTTATTTACTCTTTTAATATGTTTTAAAATTTGTTTATAAAAGGTTTTACCTATAAGAGCAACGTTAGAGATTCCCTTGTGTTTCTCTTAATAGACATGTTTGACAAAATATGAAAAAATAATGAACTGATGCTAGTAATATCACAATTCTTCATGGCAGTGTTAAAATTCTTAATTTCATAAAATTAAAAATGACTTTTACTTTTGAATTGTTATTTCTGTCAAAAAGTTTTATAAAATAAAACAGCAATTTTGTAAAAAAAAATCGTTCGTATGATTAAATTCTCAATATTAATTTATAAGAACTAAATTATAACTAAAATAAACAAGTGATTTTTTTCAGTTGATTAATTCAAAACTAAATATAAGATTTAAATAATAACTGACGAAAAGTAATTTCCTTACAAACTTACATGTATATCTGGATTTCACTTAAAAGCATAATATAAAAATTATTAGTGTTGTAATTGCAAACCTGACAATTATGCTGACGTCATAATTTTATGACCAAAAACTGGCAACTACGTGCTTAATGCCTATCACGTCGTATCTTATAGAGTTTATATCTGATGCAAACTTACACGTTGGTATGACGTCATATTTTTATAATTGGCAACTTGCGATATGTCACGTGAGTATTATACAGGGTATATACATATAGACGGTGTTTTAAACGATAATATCTTACACAATTATTTGGCACATTCACCTAAATATGCGTATTTACATTTTATTCTCATTAAATCACCAAGTCGCTGTGTTTGTTTACGTCTCTTGGTTTAAAAATGATTATTTTTATCTTACTTTAGTATAATTACATGTGATAAACATGCATAAATACATTTTATCCCATTTATTAAATCACCCACATTTAAAAATAGATCACACTATATTTGCCTGACACTTGAGCCATGTTTTGTACACGTGAGCAGAAGGTGCATTGAGAAAAATTATGAGCAGTTTACCAAAACTTAACTTGAACAATAATTGTTTACAAAACAATCGTACTCAAAAAGTCTATGTCTCCTTTTGTCATAAACAATTCTTTTCACATAAACAATGGACACGAGGTTTTTCGTTGCCAAATTAAAAAGTCAAAATATTTTTTTCAATCCCTTATATAAAATTTGAACAAAAATCATTTTAAAAGGTGTAAAAATCTTTTTGAATAATGTTGAATCGTGCCGGGAAAATTCCAATAATCATTGATTGCTGATCATCTGGTACAGAAAACATTGTATGTTGTTTGATGTTTGTTTGGACTGATATAGAGTCTTTTTTGTTTTCTTCATGACCAACATTGATACTTTACTTATATAAAAACTATCGTTATAAGCTTGAATACTTCTAGGTCTACACATCTTTGTTTAATAGGAGAGAGCATGATGCCTATTCTATCATAAGACAAGATAAATTGAGAATGATATTTATTAAAATGTCTCAAGCACTTTTCAAAATGATAGACATTTCATTTAAAACATAATGCATAATATTAACAATTTTTCTATATATCACAGATTAAAAGCATATTTACATGACATGTATTTATTAAAATCAAAATTAACATTGCAAAAAAGGTACATCTTTTTAAATTTGTGAAAATAAAACGAGATGATCTTTGAATTCTTTCCTTTTAAAACTCCATACTTTCAGGAATTAAAGTAAATAAAAGAAATATTTCAACCATTTTAAAAACGTCACATAAAACATTATTTAAAAAGAAAAAATTAGTATCCTGATTTATATATTCACAATATTTATCATTTTCAATGTTTCTTGTTAACTATTTTTTAAACTTAAACTGATGTTATCATGATATACCTTTGTTCAATGTTCAGGAATTGATATTTCCATGTATTACATAGTTTACACAAATAACTTGTCTTTCATAAACAATCATGCAAGTTAAAATAATTAATACAAATATAGGAACATTTTAAATCCATATAAGATAAGCCAATAAAAAGTTGGTTTTAAATCAAAAGTAACGAAAAATTTGTGCACAGTAAATATATAACAAATACCTGCTAAATTTTGATGTGCCATATGTGCACATTTCGGAAAATCATTCCTCATCAGTGACACTAGGGGCCGAAAACTTTGATAGATAAAAACATAAGCCAAACAGTTGAAAAATAATGAATCTAAAGTTCCAAAATTATATGAAACCAAATCCAGCTAAGGAATGCTATGCATGACGGAACAGACCTTAGTTTTAAATAAATTTAAAAAATTAAGACGTCTGAAAATTTTGCTAAATTGTATATTTTCTGACAGCACAAAGTACTGCCTACTGAGTTATGGATACCCTCGGGTATCAGAATATTTCTGTGATATACTTAATGAAGTACCAGATATTTGTTACTTTATTAAGCAATATAAAATTCAACACTTAAATATCCGTATTTAAGATGCTTCACACTGTTAAATTTAATTTGATCACAATTATGAAATGACATATAGATAAAATATTTAAGATTCAGCATTCAATCAATATAACGAATAATATTTGTATATATACATATATCAGTAATTACACTATACATTTCTTAATTATAATAAACAATTGCGTAAGTAAAACATACAGTGCACACCCACTTTTACAAAGGCCCGACGATGATTGGTTAACAGAACTTTTGAGTGACATTTTAACAGGTTCTATATATTGGTCATTTAAAAGGAAATCGGGAACACCTCCTCGTCGCCTTTCTTTGGCGTCTGTATTTCGGAGGCTTACATTGTAACATTTCTCCGCCGCTATTATACTGCCTGTTGTATTTCCTGTCATCTTCAGAACATGTAGTCCGAAGTAATTGAATTATTTTGTCTCTCTGTGGTCCTGCACGTGGCAATGGCGGAGGTGGGACAAACTGTAAATGTGCTTTTAATTTCTGACATTCTGTTAAGGGTGAATTTGTTGTCATAGTTATCATATTTAAGCTTTCTTGTTGTTTATCAGTATAACCTGTTATAAAACAAAGAAATGCAAACAATGACTAGTACTTGAGAATCAATTATTGTAACAATAGTTTTGACCGTAAATTAAACAAGTATGTTTACTATTGCAATAATAATATAGGGCAATTTGAGTTATCCTTGCGTGTATTCTAGCAGTACCAATTAATCATTAAATGATTTTAACCAGAAAATATTGGTAAATGTTCGATTTCCAACAATTTTTTCATAATTAAATACACCTTTTTTTTAATAATGATAAACATTATTTAGCACCAAACGCTCCACCAATTGCATATTCAATTTCGATGTTAAAATTCTTCATGGATCATAGCTGATCTTTGGTTTTATCTCATCAAATTATCGTTCAAACTTATATATGACTGTTAACCATATAGCCCAATAATTCTAAAATAACTTAAACACCATACTGGTACAGATTTTGATAATAGTGAAGATAGAAGTATCTTGCAAGAACAAAGAAACTAAACTAAAGTCGTTTTATTTCAACCATCGAATATCATTAAATTTTGTACTTGACTGAAATAATATCCGTGTTAACTTTTAATGTTTTATTTTGTAAAGAAATTCAATTTCTGCACATGAAAATCAAAAACGTTAATAAACAAAAAATATTTTGATAAATGTTTTTAACTGAAATAAGAATGCTCTGAATATTAAAAATGAAAAAAAAAGAAAAAAAAATTAAAATTTCTCTAATATGTACAGAACAATTATGTTCTGAAATAAAAAGGTTGTTAAAAATGCCACAAATAATCCTAATTAATGTTGAATGTAAAATTTGCGTACACGATCAACATTGCATTAACTAACAAGAATGATAAACGATGGTTAAAAAAACAAATAAAAAGCAAAGCCCATATCCCTATTTGTTAGTTTGAATAATAAAACTGGGTATAAGATAACGTGAAATAAATATGGTTAGTTAGTAGAGATAAAAACAATTCTTAAACTAAACTAAAACACTGATTCTTCAATTAGTTTTAATTTATATGTTTATGTTTATTAACGTATGTAGTTTTATTTCATTGACAACAATTATAATTTTAATAATTTAACAAGTTGTGTATAAAATCAAAAATAATTTTATTCTCTTTTTATAATTTAAATTATATTAAATTTTTAATACTTAAATATACCCCGTATTTTTTTAACACGAAAAAGTTTTAATTTAATGGCATTTTAGCATGCAATTATAACTGTATCCGTATTTAAATAAAATGCCATCAATTGATTTTTTCAATATTTCTTTTTAAAAATTAATTCAAACGATTTTTGTCACATGCAAATATTTATACTGATATAATTAGTTTTTGCAGTAAAAGTGTAACATGCTAAATAATCTACATTTCAAGTGTTTACTCAATTATTTCAATCAATTAAAAATTAAAATTAAAAATATTAGATAAAATGTTACTTATACAAAAATTTAAGATATCTTTAATAAGGAATCATTTTGCCAATAAAAGGTATGATATATAATACAAATTCCAGTTAAATTTTGATGTGCCAGATGTGCACATTTCGGAAATTCATTCCTCATCAGTGACACTAAGACCGAAAAGTTTGATACATAAAAATATAAGCCAAACAGTTGAAAATAATAAATATAAAGTTTCAAAATTATAGAAATCCAAATGAAGCTAAGGAATGCTGTGCATGAGGGAACAAACCTTAGTTTTAAATTAATTTCAAATTTTAGGCGACTGGAAATTTTGCTAAATGGTACATTTTAGCAGCACAAAGTACTGCCTACGGAGTTATGTATACCCTCGGGGAGTTTTACTCCACCAACAGCGGTACCCGCTCAGGGGAAGTAAATATATAATACAAATTCCAGTTAAATTTTGATGTGCCAGATATGCACATTTCGGAAATTCATTCCTCATAAGTGACACTAAGACCGAAAAGTTTGATACATAAAAATATAAGCCAAACAGTTGAAAATAATAAATCTAAAGAATTGAAGCTAAGGAATGCTGTGCACGAGGGAACAAACCTTAGTTTTAAATTAATTTCAAATTTTAGGGGACTTAAAATTTTGCTATTGATATTAGGTTGTGGTTTATTTCTTTTAGTCTGATGTTATATCATTTTTAGAAACTTTATTTCTCTTTTTAAATATACACTTCTAAAAATTTCATTGTTTTTTTCGAGGCATGTGGTCTTTGAAATGATTATTCTTCGAACTGTTTTCGATGATTTCGTTCCTGTACAAGATGAAATAATTTATTATTATTTTTTATATTTAACTGCCTCAAAATATTGTTATAAAAATCAATGTTACTAAATAATTAATTGTGTGATCGCCATTTGAATTCGGGAATCTATACTGTGTAGGTAAATTTATGTGGGAGACAAGAACTTGTGCGCCAGAAAACCAAACATACCAATATTATACTCCTTATAAAATTTATTATGTAAAAATCTCACTGATGATGTTGTTTCAAACAGAATAAGTAGCTTAGGCCATGTTTTCTAATTTTTACCAGCAACTTTGAAGTCAAAATCAAATTAATGATAAAATAACTTAGATAAAATTAATCTTTTTGTTGCTTTCAGGAATTTGGTATCCATAGTTCAGTTCACTCTTTATGCGATGAAAATGTGTCAGAAGAAACATTGACTTACCAATGTTGTGTAGATGGAAGTATTATTTGTAGAAATATAAAGTAACGAATAACAAATAAGAGTTTTTAATGCATTATAATAAGGATGATTTTAAATCACGTTGACTTTGAATGAAACAAAATTTCAATGCAATATTAAGAATAAATAAAAAAAAGAACCTAAAACTTTAATGTTTGTTCAAGCCATGCCTTGAAAAAAGTGATGCCTTAGAAATGGATGTATTCATATGAGTAAACTATTTTTCAATAATGTTTTATGATTGATACTAGCGCATTTATTGGGAATAAAATAGAAATTAAGCGAGATATGATATAAACAAGTGAAAGAGTTTTATGCTAAATATCTAAAATTAAAAAAAGGTTGCGAAGTTTTTGTTATTGTGAAACATAAATAATTTCGTATACAAATTTTGTTAGAGTGTGCACTTCTAATCTAAAGGTGATTTATAACATGACGGAGGTAGACAAACCTACACTTTTATTGTGAATCTGTGATCAATGGGCTTTGTTTTTGTTTTAATTATTATTTGCTTTAGGTATGTCACCTCTGTCTCTCTCCTCGTCTCCATTTCCACTTCCATCAATTACGATGTCTGTACCTGAAAATTTTTTAAAAAATTATTTATATTTTTATGTTATTGCATATTTCTATTGCAAATGCACTAAGATTATAGTTTTTATCAGATGTCATGTCTTGAAAACCTGTCTTGTTTTATGATTGTGTCTTACTTTATGAACATTTTCATTTCAAAGTGCTACCGAGACACTAACGACCCATCTACCCCAGGCATTATCGGTCATCGTGCAGGGAAAAGTCTACTAAAATTAAAGGTTGTGTACGTTCTTCCAACTTTTTGCAAGTTCTATTTCATATACTTCCTACACGTTTCATACTTTTCGTCAGGAAGCACGGAAACAGTCATGATTGACAAGCTTATGAGCATTAACATAAAATATAGATTGTAAAATTAAATTAAATTAAATGAATATTTTAACTAATAATATAAACACCAAATAATTTATTAAGTTTAGTATCAACCGAATCTAGACAAAGATATCCAAGCCGAGTTGCCTAGTCCTGAAGGGGAAGATAAACATTGGTAGAAAACCACATGTGGAGGTGGAGATGGAAATTTCTACACTCGGAAATCCTTTTTCAAAAACATGTAGATATGGTAGGAAACAATATCCTAAGGATGTATGTTTCTTGATTATATGAACAAGTATATGCAAATTGTACAATTGCAAATATTGACACCATAGCAAGGAGTGTTAGGAAATCAGGGAATTTTATAATTGAAAATAGTCAGTCAAAAATTGAAATGTTACTGACAATCGGATGATTGGTAATTTTGGTCTTAAACAAGCATATTTTAATTATATCAATATGTCACCAGCTCTAAAAGACAATGTTTAGTTTTGTTTTTGAGCAGTCGGGAATCTTTAGCAATCGCGCATACCGAATCAAGTATTATCAGTTTTTAAGGACCCATATGTTTATTCTAAAGCCGAATGTTTAAGAAAAACAGGCACTTAATATTTTTAGTTTGAATTAGAACTTTGGGAGGGTTAAGATCAAGCTAAGAAACATATTATATAACTTATTTACTTCAGCTCTTTAGCTCTTATTTAGCTGTCAATAAGCTCTTTAGACTTAACAAGTTTTACTGCAGAACACAACAAAAAAAAAAAAAAATGAAATTTTATTTTTGATCGCGAGGTAACGTAAAAGCATCTAAAACTATATTCATTGTTAACCAGATACTTAAAAAGAAGCTTTAACACTGAAATATTGCCAAAAAAGGAAAACAACATTAAAAATTTGCAAAAAAGGAAACAAGGTCTCTTATAATAACTTTGCTCAGGTTTGGTTCATTATTTGGTCAAAATTGAAGCACATAATAAAAAAGGACAAAGTAAATTAAACTTTAGATTTTGTTTTAGCGATTTAAAAATGAAATCATTCCAGCTAAGTCGCTTAAATATCAATGTATTGCTGAATGTGTGACCATTATGCAAATTCAAATCGTAGGGAGACATTCCTCTACAAAGTTAAAAATAGTTGCTTGGTAACTGACGCAAAATGCTGTAATTCAGACATCATGTCGTTATGTTATTGATGGGAACTAAGCAACATCATGCAACTTACAGGTACATTTTCGTACAACTTACATGGAGGATCGCTTTCGTCTGAACCATCTGGGCACTCTTCGACTCCATCACATTGTTTAGCCGATATACAATCTCCATTAGCACATCTGTATAATCCTTCTGGACAGGAAGGTGCTAATGTTCCTGAACCTGGAAATATAACGGTATCTTATTTGTTTATCTTATTTCCATGGGTGTCAAACTTCGTCAGTAAACCAAATAAGTACGAGATCACGTGGCAACAAAAGCCACGCTCACTGCATTAAATCAGGGAATGAGATGCAATTTGATATTGAAGAAGGAAAAGCACTGTAGAGAAAATCTGAAATGACTGCAATATCATTTTTTGTCAATTTGGTCTGGTTTGGAATATGATATCTACATGTATTTATTTTTTAAAAAGAAAATTACGCATCTGAACCGGGAATTAAACTGTTTAAAGTTTAAATACTAACGACATGTTACTGGATTTTCATCAGACTTATCGGCACAATCAGGGATTCCATCACATTTAAAAGAAGCAGCTATACACTGACCATTGTTACACTGGAACTCATCAGGCCGACATGTTGCTGAAGAACAAAAATATAAATTTTTAACATGAATTGGATTTTAAACATAAACTAAATAAATGGAAAATTTGTTGAACAGGTGAAGAATTGAGACCAGGTGTAAAAGGGCACAAATAACTCAAATTTATCACTCAGGTAACAAAGTTTGGAATTGTCAGCTTTCACCGTCCCCTCGTTTTACATATCTCAGCATCTTTACGACAGCTTCTAGCTGCTGAAAGATAGCTTTTCGGATAAAGACTCATTTAAGATGATACAGGGTAATTCTTTTAGCCATTCGGCTCTCGATCCGTTGTTAGATACTATGATCGCTAAGTCTCTCGTTAGCATTTCAGCTTCGATGTATCTGTTACTCAACCTTTCATGACTCCTTATTAGCAAGGTGTTCAGATGTTTGAGTATTGAGATTTCGTCTGTTTTGACAGTTTTTAACTGTCACGGTTGTAAGTTTTGTAATGGCGTTTGTAAATTTCAGCAATATTACTTAAACTGAAGAAATTATTCACGTTATTCATAAGAAAGTGATAACAGTTTTCTCTAAATAAGTACATGCATAAAGAGAAAAGTACTTACTACAAGTATTTATACTTGGCGATAGTTTGCCAATCAAAACACATTAAAGAAACAAAAAAAAAAAAAAAGAAATGCATATATAAGGACTACTGTTTATAAAACTCCCCGACGTTGTAGACGGATAATGAATTTAATTAAAAATGGTGTCCAGTGCTGTGGTTGAAGTACTATATCGGGTACCAACAACAAGCCCATAGTTATTTGAATAAAAATAATAATGCTTAAAATGTTAGACCTACTCGATCCATACATGCAAATAAAATCATTATCTACTTACGTCCAGGTGTTGTGGTTGAAGTTGTCGTAGTTGGAGCAGGTGTTGTGTGCAGAGCCGACAAATTTTTCATTATTTCGACTAGAGTAATTTTTATGATGTCGACTTGTCCACAGCAGTTGGCCACCTTTGCCTCTAATTCCTTTATAATAGAAAGTATACGATCAATTTCATGTTTTAAATCGCTTTAACCGAATTTTAACACACAGGCATTTGAACTATATTGAAAAACAATATTTAACATTCACGGTACATAGCTTTTTTATTTCGAAAGAAATGTTTAGTCTGTTTTTGAAAATATTGATTTTTTTAAAATTTTTTTTTTACTACAAAATTAACCATTATTTATGAACGGGAGATAACTTTCCCCGTATTCTTACTCGATATTCTTTATTTGGAAACATTTCCCAGTTTCTACAATAGAAAAGATTTTTTTGCGTCCATTGTAGGTGTCGCTCATGACAATGCTTACAGAAAGACATCTCTTTTTGTTCGTAAAACTATTCACGGTGTTACAACCCTTCTTTACCTTTTAATAGGGTTATCGTTACTAAGCATGCGTAGAGCATCGCTGGCAACCAATATCCGCCATATTTGTTTACGCTTATATTATATATATTGTTACTTATAAGACATGTTTTTCGAGTAATATATGCAAACAGAACACGACACAGTAAAGGTTAATAAATGGAAACAGAAAGATGGATTTTTAAAAGAAACAATAATGAAACTTTCAACCAACACCGTTGAGCAAAACAATACTCAGTGGTGGGCTTGTTACACTTGATTAATGCTTTTCTTTTCTGTATGTCGTATCATACTGTCAACAGTTAGGTAAAGCTTGAACAGAAGACGGAGAAGTCTTTTACATATTTTCTTCCTTTTTCTATTTTGGAAGAAGTTTGTTTTTTGTTCTTTTGGTTTTTTTTTTGTTGTTTTGATTTGCTTTTTGTTTGTTATGTTTTTTGCAGATAAATACATTTTAGTAATATATAATTTTTATAATTTTTGTTGTTTAATATAGAAATAATTAAAACTAAATCACAACACAAAACAAACAATGTTGAAGTCATTTCTAGATTTAAATGTAAAATAATGACAAAATGCAATCCAATTTTGTAGTATAAAACTATGTTTGAACATAAATTATCTTTCTTTCTTAACAGTCACTTCAAGGACTTTTAGCTTCTACAGTTTTTTAAGATATATAGACGTCGTATTCGTTTTTGAATAATTTATTATATATAGTAATGTTTCTTAATTATTTTAAATAGTGTCTCATAAGTCAGTTTGGCTGGGTATTAATGTTTAAACGTGCTTTAATTAAAATGTATTTTACAGTTTTTAAGATTATTAACATGTGACACTTAAATAGAATTTATTATTATTATTATTATTATCTTTCTTTACATCAACATATACATACCCTTATTCTTTCCTTCAGTACCCTGATTTCTGCAGTAACATAAAAATAAAATATAAATTAATTGTAACAACTAGTGGCGTTTATTTGGTCATATTCATTAAATTAGTACTAATAAAAATCTTTTGTGGGTAAGTGAGTAAAATATTTTTAAAAGCCTCATCACCAAGTTGCATTTTAGCTTTTTGTGAGATTATTTACTCTACTTAAAAAAGTTAAAATGAATCCACGTAAATAGCATCTAATTTGAATATTCCGCTGGTAACAAAAAAATAAAAAAGTTACGGAAAACCCCATTAAATATATTAAATAGTTAGATATATTCTCTCTTATTAATATTCAACTAAAGCCAACCATAAATATACATAATTTTCCCTTTATACATTTATTTATTTCAAAGTTGGCCATCTTGTATGTTGAATTCACTATGGGACTTTCCTGCTTTAAAAACCTTGTTGATTTCGAGTAAAATATAGAAGTTTGCCACAGGTTCACTCACATACGTCTCGCTTTTTTTATAAGCTCAGATAAGCTTTAAATTCAACAAAAGTTACCCCCTTTGATTAGTAGTTCATTTGGTTTGTGCAACAAATTCACGGTTTGTGCAACAAAAGTTACCTCTTTTATATAAATTCATCTGGTTTGTGAACACGTCTTGGCGATTCTCACATTTACCTTTACGAATTCGACATCGACTCATTTTTTTAATTTTGCGATGTGAAAAATAAATGATTTTTGTATTTGTATGACGGTCTAAAGAATGCTAGTCTACTCGCCGCAATAATTATGAATGCTAGTCTACTCCCGCAATATGTAAACTTGTAGTGCACCATCCTTACTAGTAAAGGCCTTCGACAAAAAAAAAAAAAAAAAAAAAAAAAAAAAAAAAAAAAAAAAAAAAAAAAAAAAAAAAAAAAACAAACAAATAAATAAATAAATAAAGAAGAAGACAAAAGAAGAAAAAGAAGGGAAAAAGAAGAAGAAGAATCTTAACTTGTGGTAGACTGAGACCGAATTCACATAATTTAGCTGCCTCGGGGTTTAAGAGACATCGCCTTAAACCACTCACAACCTGATCAATCGTAAAACATCATATGCTAAAATTGAAGCTATTTTAAATAAAAAATAATTAGACGTTTTGGGAATTATTTAGAAAATTAGCAAAATCATTATTAATACACACCTGGTCCTGGGTCCTCAACAAATGGTGTATCTCCCTTGGGCCCCATAGGTCCTTGTACACCTTGTGGGCCTTGTGGACCAATTGGACCCCTTTCACCAGGGTCACCGGGTGTTCCTTTGGCGCCTGGAAATCCCGGAAATCCTCTCTCTCCCTGTGGTCCAGGGGCACCACGTGCTCCAGGTAAACCCGGAAGACCTTGATCTCCTGGACCACCGGGTTCACCATTGTTTCCATTTCTGCCATCGATTCCATTAAGACCATCGACTCCAGGTAAACCGGTTAGACCTTTAGTAAAATATACCGGTATATATATTTTATTTATTTTACTTTATTATTAACATGCCACTTACTGGTATTCTGTAACCTCTATGTTACACCTATGTAATGCTTATTCTAAAAAGGAAAATTTTTAATATTGTAAAACAGTTTTTTCCCTCTAATTGCAAAATTTGCTGGTTTTCTAGTTTCATACTTTTACTTTCATCAGATTTAAACCAAATACAAGCGAGACAATAAACGTGTATTGTGGATTTTTTTTAAATATTAACGTGTACTGATTTTTTACACAGTGTTTTCATCATTCTTATTTTTAGTAACTTCCCAATATTTTTTCTACAAACGTTTGTATGAAGAAGACATTAACATAACAGAACCTTTTACCAGGTTATCTCCCTTTATCTTACCTTGTTCTCCTTTCTCTCCTTTTTCACCACGTCTTCCAGGCTGACCTGGTATTCCATCACGTCCGTCCCGACCTGGCTCACCTGGCGCTCCGGGTTCCCCGCTGACTCCACGTTCACCCTTTTCACCATCTTCACCGCGAGCACCTGGTTCACCTTTCTGGCCCGGAACTGGTATCGTAGACCCTTTGTCATTCTAAAATAAATTTACTGTTGGTAACTCCAGGAAACTGGTAACATGAACTAGAAGATTTTTTAGGACACGAAAAACATGAACAAGTAATTCAAGGATTTTCAAGGACATAAGTAACACGAATGTGTGAGTCTAGGAAATGGGTAACATGGAATAGAAAATTTTAGGACAATAGAAACACGAGACTTTAGGTCTTCAAGGACATAAGTTTTATAAACAGGTAAGCCCAGGACATGATGGCATGGAATGGTAGGTGCTACAGGACATGAATAAAGGGTGGCTATGACAAGACCTGGGTAAAACGAAGAAATAGGGCTTTAAGAAGAGCTACAAAGACCGGTTAGTCTTCCAGGACTAAGAGTGTAGGTCCTCCAGAATATGGGTATCAATAATGGGTTGTTCTTCTAGGACAAGGGCAACACGGTTTACGCGGTAGGGTATGTCTTCCAAAATATAAGCCCCATTGTATAGTGTCATGATCTTAATCGAAAGAAATGACGATTATTTCTATTGTGTAGAGTTTTAGGTAGTATAAAGGCCTTAATTACAAAAACAGACCATTGAAGCCAGTTCGCAGACAATGATAAATCGATAGAACGTGCATAACTGGGTTGTTAAATATGTATAATGTGCGTAAGTTTGAATATGAAACGAAGTTTGATCTGTTTGGGCTAGTATTTTGAGTTCGGAAGGATAATAAATGTCTACGATGTTATATGTTTATCAAAGAAAAAACGTTTAACAACATACCGTTCCCGGAAGTCCAGGGGGCCCTCGTTCCCCGGGTTCTCCTTTAGATCCTCTTCTTCCTGGGTCACCTGGAATACCTGGTGTACCTTTAGGCCCAGGGAATCCTGGCAGTCCATTTCTCCCTGGAGGCCCTGTTTCCCCTATTGGGCCTAGCTCTCCTATAAACAAAACATGTTGTTACAGGTGTTGTTAGATAAAAATTAAATAATGTAACTTATAACGAGACGTGCAGTACTTGTGGTATACTGTCACAGTTTTAAATACAAAAGCGTCATTTCTATAAAAAATACAAATCCGGAAATTTCAATATGAACATCGCATTGTAATTACAAATAATAAAATTAATGCAGTTCAAAATAAAAAGGAAAATCTTTTTATCCTTTTTACAAGGTCTTTTCAAGGTATTAAATATACGAAAATTCATATGAAATTTCCGAGTCAATTTCCCGCTAAACATTCACTGCACGTAATACAGGAGATTTCAGGGGAAATTTCCCTAGGACTTAACAAAGAGATGATTTCAGGGGAAATTTCTTAAGAAAATTTTTTAGGACTTTACAAAGGGATGATTTCAGTGGAAATCTCTTAAGAAAAATTCTTAGGACTTTACAAAGAGATGATTTCAGGGGAAATTTCTTAAGAAAAATTCTTAGGACTTTACAACGAGATGATTTCATGGGAAATTTCTTAAGAAAAATTCTTAGGACTTTACAACGAGATGATTTCATGGGAAATTTCTTAAGAAAAATTCTTAGGACTTTACAACGAGATGATTTCATGGGAAATTTCTTAAGAAAAATTCTTAGGACTTTACAACGGGATGATTTCATGGGAAATTTCTTAAGAAAAATTCTTAGGACTTTACAACGAGATGATTTCATGGAAAATTCCTAGGACTTTACAAAGAATTTTTTTAATTTTTGTAATTAAAAAATGCAACTGAAAAAAATTGTTTGGCAATAGAACATACAACTATGAACACAAGGCAAAAAAAAAATAAAAAAAAAAATAAAAAAAAAATAAATAAATAAAAAATAAAAAATAAAAAATAAAAAAAATAAATTAATAAATAAAAATAATGAAAAATGAAAAACAAATAATAAAAATGTACAAGAAAAAAGGAAAAACCACCAATGATAATAAACTAATATGCTTTAAAAAATACTTGCTGTTAATAATAAAGCCCAGCTGTTTTCGTGTCATTAAGTATCTCTTAATAATCCAATTTAATTTACAACAACGACAACAACAAAAACATTAATAATAATAATAATAATAATAATAATAATGATGATGATGATAATAATAATAAATATGGGTATGTAGATAAATTTGGTTTATAAAACAAGTGGTCACTGTAAACATCAAAACACCAAGTTATTATGACGTCATTGGTATAAACTTTGATGTTATAATCATGAAGGTGATTCCAGGTGTTGGCCAAGTAAATCGGGCTTGATATTGTCCAAAAGGCATCTATAAAATTTTGGGAATTAATTATAGTACAATGTAATACATAAATTAAAAAAAAATAAGAACAAAATCTTACCTGGTTCTCCTTTTAACAATTGTGAATTTCCCGAATCCCCGGGTTCACCTTTTCTGCCAGGGAAGCCTGGAAGACCATCTTTACCCGGTGGTCCCTGAGGACCTTCCAAACCAGCTGGCCCTCTTGGACCCTGTGGTCCAGGGGCGCCGTCGAGCCCGGGTTGTCCAGGACTACCAGGTATCCCAGTTGGTCCGGTTTCTCCATTTATACCATCTCGACCTGGGGGACCGACTGGTCCCCGTGGTCCGGGCAAGCCTGGATCCCCTCGGTCCCCTTTTTCCCCTTTAGCACCAGGATATATTATGCCATTATCTGGTCTTGTCTGTAAAACATAGATAAATGTATTACTTCTGATATGGAATATGGAATTTGTCGCTGTATGTACTTGGCAACAACCAATACAGCCAAGAACACGATACACCAAACCTACTAAGAAAACAAGAAAAAAATACAAAGACATCAAATGCCGCGAGGTGGCTTATTTTAGAGGGGCTAATTTTGGTGATTCTGACAAGAAAAGGTCAGTTGAAAATTTTAGCGTATTTATTTTTGATGATCTAAAACAAGCTATTCATTGCCCATTGGTACGCAAAATTTTCGATGATTTTAATTTTGCGATTTAAACACTACCGCCAAAACAAGTGATTTGTTCTATGTAAAAATAACCCGTTTTACGGTATGTCAAAGTCCGACATTGAACGGACGCTGGTTACGATGACAAATTAATTGCAGTGGTATTTAAAACAGTTAAGAAGGTCTTAAATGCATACCAGAACACGTTTTTAAATATCAGATTAAACAGCTGATTTCTGTTATATATGACCAACGTTACAAAAATGTAACAACAATAGTTACTTCTTTTGAAAGTCAAGTTAAAATTAAGCATGTCAAAAAAGATCCCACATGATGTGGAACAAGACGGTAGTTTGGTAATCGCATGAAACATTTCGGAATAAGAATGTACATCAACGATTTTGGTAGTTTGGTAATCGCATGGAATATTTCGAAACAAGATGTACATCAGCGGTTTTGGTAGTTTGGTAGTTGCAGGAAGTACTGAACAATAAGTGCAGCATCTTTACAGATAATTGGGTAATAACAGGGAGTATTGAGAGAAATGTGCATCAGTTCAAAAGATAGTAAGGTAAGTAATCGCAGGAAATGTTGAACAAAATGTACATCGGCGGTATAAATGGTTAGGTACATGTAGTCTTATAGTTAATTAAATTTTGCAATTGAGTAAATCCCTCATTTAGATAGGCATTCCTACTATCATCTCTCGGGATCACTTTAATTAAATATCCCATACAATACTAAACTTTTACAGAATATGTAAACGCATAATTAAACGTGATAAGAATATAGTATGTTGATTTAAGAATTGAACCTGATTTACTTTCGAGTTATTGAAAAATAACCTGAATGGATGCTGTACACACTGTTATTTTGCAAAGCGAATAACGCAAAAGTGTACACAGCGTCCATTTGGGTTATTTTTCAATGACCCGAGTGAAAATCAGATTCAATGTTTATTTATTAAATTTTAAAGACAACTTAATCAGAGAAAAATTTATGCTATTAATACTTTTAATAACTTAATAACAAGGTGACACGCATTAAAAGTAGTTCGTTCTAGATTATGTCACAAACACTTCGGCATTGAGAAATGGCCTGAACGTAAGTTTACTTTTCAACCAACGAAATTTGTTAGAAATTTGTCAAATTTAATTATTTTATTATAAACTTTAGTACATAAAAAATTTTTATACAAAGTTTTATATGCATTTTTTTCACCATAATTTTACCCGATCATTTCTCTTCTATTTCTGCGTGAATAATCCCATGCTCTAGTTTTAAAAAATATCTAGTCGTGTGAAAATACCGTATTTATGTCAACATCTTAATTCTCGAATTATATATGTAAAATATCATTTCAAGAACTTGATCATTCTTCAAAAACTTTCAAGATAGGTTCGTGTTCGCATATATCCCATCAAAGGAGTTGTCCAGACGAGTTCTCTGAAGACAAAGCATAATGGCTACCATAGAGATAAAAGAAGATGAGTTTTATTAACACTAAATTTGCAATTCTATGCTAGAAATGGACCTGAAAGTCAGCAATGATAATAGTTTGTGAGGTAACCTTTACATAAATACGTCACATTATACTTTTACGATCTTTTGTGTAGAGAGTTCAAAGCTGATAGAATTACAAGCATTTGTATAGTGCTCATCACACTCTTATCATTTTGGAAGGGGAGGGAAGGGGAAATTTTTTCTCAGTCTTTGATGTTAATGACTTTTTTATGTTTGTGTGTTATAAAATGGGTATATATGCAATTTATGTCGGGTTTCCCCTTTGATTCATTAGAGTCTCTGTACATCAGTGCGCATGCTCCAAGCTAGTTATTATCATCGTTAAATATGTGACCAACTGATTCCGTTTATTTATAGCTAACAGGAATGTAATTTTAGAAAATAAATTTCAAAAATCTTGTTAAAAAGTATTTATCTCAAAGAAATATAATTTAATAAAATTGTAAAAAAATTCGAAAATGAAAAACTTAATGCAGATTTAACGTCCTCATGGGAATTTGTGTAGTACACATTATCTGCATACTTCATGTATTATATTTATGTACATCTCTAGCATTTAATTTATACATTAGAAGTTTTGGAACTTAGAACTACTGGTTGTTAACGTTTATAATTGATTATATACTGCATATAATTGAACATTTGTGCTTACATAAGACAATACAAATGTTCTTAACGTGTATACTTATATAAGACAAGACAAGACAAGACAAATGTTCTTAACGTGTATACTTATATAAGACAAGACAAGACAAATGTTCTTAACGTGTATACTTATATAAGACAAGACAAGACAAGACAAATGTTCTTAACGTGTATACTTATATAAGACAAGACAAGACAAGACAAATGTTCTTAACGTGTATACTTATATAAGACAAGACAAGACAATACAAATGTTCTTAACGTGTATACTTATATAAGACAAGACAAGACAAGACAAATGTTCTTAACGTTTATACTTACATAAGACAAGACAAGACAACAAAACACAAGACAAATGTTATAAAAGTTTATACTTACATAATTTCTTTTTCTTTCTAATATTTGTACTCTATTTGTTATATCATGCCATCGCTGGCAATCAAAACATACTGAAAATCACAAAGTACAAAAAATAAGATTAATAATGTACCAAAAAAATTACTAAAAAAATACGATAGTCCATTTCAATATATAGGAGTAGTTCTCTGTAAAAACAATTTGACAATTTACCACATACAAATACTTAATTTTGTGTTGAGTATATCGAACAAAAAAAAAAAAAAAAAAAAAAAAAAAAAAAAAAAAAAAAAAAAAAAAAAAAAAAAAAAAAAAAAATAATAATAATAATAATAATAATAATAATAAAACCGTCAAAATTTACATGTTGTTTCCATGATAACAAATTTGCCGTGTAGATGTAGTGATTTATATATTTATATATTTTACTGAACATTTTGATAGATATTTTTATCTTTTGATTATGTCAAAAATGTAGGATTTTAGAAAATGTATTTATATTCGGTATACTTACTATTTTGACATCTATCTCCTTCATAACCAGGACAACATGTATATATTTGTCTAGGAACTTGTTGTATTCTGTAAATCCACTGTCCTTTGACACTAGAAAATCCAAAAATTAATCAATGATCATCGATAATCAATCAATAAGTAACGATGTATGAAAAGGAATAAAAATATTATAAAAGATGACACAGTAAAAATAGAATCAAGATTTATATACCAATAAAATTTTAATCAACTTATAAACATTTATTTGTTATTTTATGTCAATTAAAAATACCACAGATATAAGAACTTTATGTACACATAATTGTACATTCCTTAATTTAAAAATTTAAAGTGACTTTGATGAATCAGAATCGTTTCTTATTTTCCTCAAACAGAAATTCCATTTTGAAAATTTTACAAAATCACAAACTTGTTTTAACATATTTTATTTATCCTTTTCAAAACTTAAAAAAATAAATTTTATTAACAACGACACACTATTATAAGTTATTATTACTGAACATAGCAACCATTAACTACCTTGCATGTATATGATACAAAATTTATTTTGTTTTTACAGTGTATACTTACCACATCTTGTCGAAAAAATTTGTTTGAAAAAAAAGAATAGAAGAATACGGAAGTTAAACATGCAAAAATGAACATAAACGTGCAATTCGGACAAAAAAGGTTTATATTAAGAGTATTATGTAAATAAAAGTAACCGTCTAACTGTAAACAACATCTTATCTATTTCTGAAATTTTGTTAAAAAAACAAAACAAAACAAATGCCAATAAATGTTATAACATTATTTAAACAGCCTGATATAATGACATTTTTTTCGATTGGAGTTTCTATATAGCATCTTAAGACAAATTACGTTGTATCCAATGTTGGCTTTATGCTCGTGGGTTTTCTTTAGCATCTAATGCCAACATGTTGGCATAAGACTCATAAATTGTCTGTAGCATTTAGAAATATCGTTCGAATGCTTTTGAATATTTCCTACATTTTTATTACAGACAAATGTCGTTTGGGATATTTTTACAATGCTAATTGATTTTCTGAAGCTTCAACTGCCGACGTAGGTCCTTTGAATGTTGGCAAGGTTCTTATGAATTTTTGTAGCAATTAATGCCTTTTAATGTGGTTTTAAATGTTTGCATAAATCTCATTGATTTTTTTGTGGCATCTTAATAGCTACAATTGTAGTTTGAATATTTGCATTAGGCTCATGAATTTTTTGAGCATCTAAAAAAGACCTTTATCGTTTTGAGCATTGGTATAATGCCCATGGGTTTTCAGTAGCAACCGAATGCCTACAATGTCGTTTGAATAATTGTATAATGTTCATAAATTTTCTACAACATCTAATACCTACAAATATGGTTTAAACATTTAATTGATGCTCATGGATTTTTGAAGCAATGTTTGCCTACAAATGTCGTTTAAATTTGGGTAAAATGTTAACAGATTTTCTGTGGCATCAGATAGCGACAAATGTAGATTTGGATGTTAGCATAATTCTTATAGAATTTTGTAGCAACACGCAAAATGACAAACGTTTTGAATGTTGTCATAATGCTAGTAGTTGTTTGAAACACCGTTTGCCTATGAAAGTAGTTTTAATTTTGGCATGCTACTCATAAATTCTTGTGGCATCTGATTGGCGAGAAACGTAATATTGAGTAATGCTCATGAAATTTTTGTAGCATTATGCCAAACGACACGCGTCGTTCGGATGTTGGCATAATTTTTAATTATCTGTTTAACAGGTCTCAATGAAATCTTGATTTATAACAAAAATATTTAAAAAAAGTTTTTAATAGAAGACTTTCATTTCTTGACATCAACGATACGCCAAGTTTAATCTTAGGGTAAGATAAACGAAAAATGTTGTTGCAGCGTGTTACATTTTGTTGAAAGGTGACATGCGCAGTACTTAATAAATGAAGTGTTCCCGCTAAAACCCAATAGCAAGCGGGGATAGAATGAAAAGATGGTAAAATAATAATAATATAACATATCAACATAGAGGTGAAACTTAAACACATGCTATGGTGACATAATACTTAAAAGCAAAAGCTACATATAAGACGCAACAGAAACCAAAGGCATGGGTAAAAGTGTAACAGAAAGTAAGCTAAAACAAAGAAAAGGCGAGGCTAAAGTAAATACAAATTAACGAATCGAAAAGATAAATTAAAACTGAGAAAATAAGCAGAAAACGAAAGGTCAAATAGAGCCATTGATACAAAAACTATAGATTTAAAATAAAATTTAGAAATAGAAGAATAGAAAATTAATTATTTTAAATATTTTATATGAACAATAAAAAATCTATGGGTACCTACTATTGCTATATTCTCTAGGGACTTAAAAGTGCTACTATGTGTTTCACTGTGTTTATGACAGCAGACGTTCCAACATTTTCACAGAAAAATAAAACGGACTTCTCCAAAGTTTGGTTATTTTAACACACTTGAATCTAGTTGTCATATACCACTTTTTAAATGTATTTTTATGACTCAATTTAAAAAGTGGTATATGACATGGTCGTAACTGCAAATCGCTTTACGCTTTAATATTGTAATAGACAATCTTTGCAAATAATAAAAGTATTGACTCTTTGGGGAATTCATTAATTGAACAATCCGGCGAACAAGCGATCATTTTGCGCATAAAAAGAAAAGTGGAGAAGAGGGGCGTAATGGTGTTTTACGCCCCAGTCAAGATTTTTTCACTTATTTCGAGGCGGTCAGTTCTGAGATGTGGAGGAAACCGAAGTACCCGAAGTAAACCATCGACTTTCGGCAAGCGAACTGACAAACTTTCTCACACTAGGATCTGTCCCGAGTGGGATTCGAACCCAGGCGGTGAGAGGCGGTGTGAGCGTAAGCGCGCGCTTTAGACCACTCGGCCACATAGGCCCCTTTCATAAAAAGAAAAAGTCACCAAAACGTCACTTCCGGTATAAACACAACTATTTTCAATATGTTAAATGTCCTGTTGGCAATTGGATCCTTTTAACACATATATTTGATAAAAACTCAATTAAGAATGCGCAAAATAATTTTCAGTTACGACATGGTTCAAAAAAGTTATCAACGTTTATTTGATTTTTTGTGAAAATTTAAGAAAATTTGTTGTCACAAACACAATGACATCGATAGCAGATGTGCGGTATACTTACCTATCCCAACAGGGAACTTTCTTTGTAATTTGAATTACTTTTGTACAAAAATGTCTGGAAAAAATATGTTATATTAAATGTCTAACTTAGCCTGGACTATATTAGTTATTACTTGTAATGAAAACGCTGCATTAGCATTTACCAACCCAACAATGCATAAGGTTAATCTGAAACGAAAAAGCGAATTCATAAAAATATATATGCAGTAAAACCGAGTTTTTCTCTTTTTTGTTCCCTCAAATTGTTGCGTTTAAAGGAAGTTTAGCGATAATTTTAGAGAGACTCATAAGGAAAATGGATTATTTTGGGAGTTAAATTTGCGAGGCAGCAATGTCTTTGAGGGGTATTATAACAAGGTTTTACTGTATATAAACATAAGTAAGCAATTTAACAAAAATTAACGTTTTCAAAAAATGTATACCTGAACAGTATTTCAACTGCTATTACAGTTTAATAGCATTCACCTGTTTTCGTTACCATTGTATCATACCAAGACAGTTATAACTTTGAAATACTATATCCATGAATCATTTCAAGACATGCCTGACTTGTTTTAATTTTACGGCAAATATATACTCAGCAAGAAACCAGTAACTTTTTAACTTTAATTTTTTTTGTAGTAAAATTTAGACCGGTGAATGTATTCTGTAGCTAAATTACTGTATACAAGTATGCACCTAATTAAACTTAATTAAACCCTGCGCCAATATGAACTGCGTAGAATGACACCTGTAATGTTTCTTGTAAGCAAAGCCCCTTTCCAAGTTAGTGTACCCATTGTATTGTCACAAGGACAACACAAAAAGCATTACCTCTCCACAACCAATACTTATATATTTTAGGACAACAACCAGAAGAGGGATGGACATTGCTTTAACACGTTTGTTCTAAAGGTTCTGACTAGACCCACATAGACATTTAAATTGAAAACAAACAGACATTTTTACTTGAGACAACAAATTACAGAAACAAATTAACAATGAAGATATAATATAGAAAACAAAACACGCAAGTTTTGCGCATGCGCTAGTGAAATATACTCACAATAGATATGCAAGAATTCCAGATATTTTTAATATATAACCACTAATATACAATTCATTCAAAACAGATACTTTCATTATTTTTTACTCACTTTTTTGCGAGCAAAATTACGTTGCATCCTTGTTTCTATGTGCAAATGTTATGTTTAATTTTATTCGTACTAAAATCGATGCAAGATCATATCGGTGCAAAACCAGAATAACTCAAATCTCGATTTTAGAAAAATATTAGTGGTATTAGCTATAATATGAGTATAACATATTAGCTATAATATGAGTATAACATATGTATAGTTGCGTTATAAACTATATAAGTTCGTTATAACACACAATATAATCTCGTTATATGTTATGTCGTTTTAACAAATAATTATAAAATCTCGTTATAATATACTAACTATTGATAGTTTGAATACGGATTGATGTTGTTTAGCCAACAGCTGAAAAATAACAAAAGATATAATATGATATGATATGATATGATATAATATGGTATGATATGATATGATGTGATTTAATGTAATGTAATGTAATGTAATGTAATAATATAAAATAATATAATATAATAATATAATATAATATAATATAATATATATAATATAATATAATATAATATAATATAATATAATATAATATAATATAATATAATATAATATAATATTATATAATATAATAAACACTTTTTTTCAAAATAAAGAAATAAATAAATAGATTAATAAATAAATAATAATAAAAGTGTTACACAACTGTGATGCTCAACTTAAATTTACGTCAAAAATCTTTAAATTATATAATTAAGTGACTTGTGACGGTATAAAGTTATGACGTAAAATTTTCGTTTAAAAATTACAAGAGATACTTCTGTTGCTGTGACTAAAATTACTCATTAAAATAAATAAATAAAATAATAAATAAATAAATAAATAAATAAATAAATAAATAAATAAATAAATAAATAAATAAATAAATAAATAAATAAATAAAAACGATGTCGGGCTTTGGAAGGTATCGTGTAGAGATAAATTGATGTCCTGTGGTTGTGTTAACAATATGGACCTAATTTTCAAAGTAGTCTTGAAAACATAAACTAACGTTAAACATCGTTTCACAAGATCCATCGAAAAAATGTTACAAACCATTTTAGATTCAAGCCAATCTAAATATGACAGTATTTATTTTGATTGTCAGAAGTTTATTGAGTTTTCGTTAGTTATTTATACATTGTCCTACCACGCAGTATAACTTTATCTGAGTCAATATGTTATAAGATAAATCCTCAACTGTAACAAATTTATTCAGCCACTGTATAAAAAAGTCTTTTAGAAAACCAGAACAGCTCATTTCCTTTCATGCGTGTAATTTTTAAACATTTGCCAATTTTACAATCAGAATAACCTAGATAAGTGTTAAGTTAACAATGCAGTCTTGTAGATTGTGGATTAACAGCACAAAGATGCATCGCATATTTAATGCCAATTGATATCACATAGCCCACTTTAATCTACATGTGGTCTGATGGTTGCACATAATCAAGGCTTCATTGCTCAAAGCTTCGTTAAAAGGTTCTGATTTACACTCCCATGTTAAATGTTTCTGTTTTATTTTAACTAACAGGTATATGTACACGTGTATGCTCTTGTTTAATGTTAGTACTTTTCTTATGAGCTTTGATAGGCGTTTATATATATGTTTACTTTAGTTAATCATAATATTGTCAGTTAATTATTTAACAATTATTGTATTTTTTGTTCTCTCAGATACGGCTATTACATGTTGAATTACTGTGAATCAGCTTTTATTAGTTTACTGTTAACCAAAATTATATAGCTTGAAAGTGCTTACAGTAGCGCATTGATTTAGACGAAGTCAACAGTCGGTAATAAAAGCTGATTTACAGCATGTTGTACAGTTGTTCTGGAGACGGGTTAATATAAGCTTTCGCTTGTTCCTGAATCCAGTTTACAGTTTGTTTTGTTCTTTTTGTTTGTACTTTACAAATTAATAAAATATTGTTTAAACTAAAAATATTGTTACTCATTATAAAAAGATAACTTCCGGATTTTTTTAATTAACAAGATGGCTACCGTTGTCATGGTAACTGTCAACCTCGGTGTGAATGAAAAAACCTTGGCTAGCTTAAAGAATGTCATAACCCCACTCAATTCCATGTAATATTCAACACTAAGGAAGTATAATGTTGTTGCGTCAATACTTGTTCATTTATTTGACCCACTTAAAACGAAACAAGGAACATTTATATTGTAAAGGGAAGACTAATTATGTCGGTATTTTAGAACAATTAGTTGTGACGGGATGAGAAAGTTATTTCAACAAGTAGAATGACTTCCTATACTATACTTTGTGTCTGCATTATGAGAAATACCATTTCAAGTATAATACACAAATAACGACTTAATAGATATTATCGTGTTCCTGTCAGTAATATACTCTCTCTCTCTCTCTCTCTCTCTCTCTCTCTCTCTCTCTCTCTCTCTCTCTCTCTCTCTCTCCTGGGACCTCGGTGGCCGAGTGGTCTAAAGCACTCGTGATCGAATCACAGTGTCTCTCACCGCCTATATTCGTATCCCGCTCGGCCTGATTCTAGTGTGAGTAATTTTTTGGGCACGCCAGTTTGCGTAAAAAAATCCCGCTTCGATATATATGAAAGATTTGGTTGTAAAATACCAATACCCCCCCCCCTCTCTTCTCTTTCCACAGTGTAGTGTCGGTATATATCATCTTTATATGAAAAGTAAAAGTAATAAAATACTTCTGATATAAAGTCTGGCATTGAAATATTTGAATTAACTGTAATACCTGTATCAATCGTATACACGCAGTTAAAAAAAACGTGTGTGTGTGTGTGTGTGTGTGTGTGTGTGAGAGAGAGAGAGAGAGAGAGAGAGAGAGAGAGAGAGAGAGAGAGAGAGAGAGAGAGAGAGAGAGAGAATTCTAACTTGTATTTGAATTGTACAGAAACATATAGTGGGTTCTAGTTCTATCATAAAACAGGAATAAAGTATCATTACTTTGATATTTTTAAACTTTTAACCTTCATCAAAATCAATTTGATCGGGACCGAAAAAACCATGAATATTTTCATACTGACGTATCCATGAAACTTTCAAATGAAAAGTATATTTATTTCTAGCCATATCTTGGAGTGATAGAGTTATCTAGTGTTAACAGCAAAATGTGAAAGGTTTGTGTCAAAATCTAGATAAAAAGTGAGAGTTTATAAAGACTTAATCAACATCAGTATACATGCATTATTTTTATAACATACTTTTTTGGTATTCAATTTCTCGTCAGAAGTGAACTTTAGATAAAAAAGTTTTTAAAAAATCAAAATGTCGTAAAAGAAAAAAAAAAAAAAAAAAAAAAAAAAAAAAAAAAAAAAAAAAAAAAAAAAAAAAAAGAAAGATACAAAAATGTAGCTGAAAAATTCAAAGTTTTAAAAAAATCAAAATGTCGTAAAAGAAGAAATGAAAGATACAAAAAAAATGTAGCTGATTTTTTTAAAATTCAAAATTTATAAAAAAATCAAAATGTGGTAATAGAGAAAATGAAAGATACAAAAAATGTGGCTGGTTTTTTTTTCAGAGTATACAGGTTATACAACAGCAAAATCAGGAACTTACGTATGGTGAGATCACCGATTTTAAAAATTATCAACTTCGACGGATATGACAAATTCGTATTTAATGATTGATGCGATTTATAAATATTCGTGGGACTCTTTACATTTGTTCAATAAATGAAGCTAATTAAAATATAGCCTATTATTTGAGTGATAGGCGAGGTAAGTGCCCAGTGTTGTACATAAACCGATTTATTTTTATACAACGATTTTGTCTGCATATCATTTCTCACCAATAGAGAATTTAAACTCTGTGTAATTTATAACTACATGTATGTTGTATATTAAGATAATACTAGAATGAAGAAAATAAAATTTTATTTACAAATCAAAGGAAAGACTTCTTTTATAACCGCCACCAAATCAAATGTTATGTAAAATTGTTGAAAAACTATTTTTACAGAAATTTAAGAAAAGTTTGATTTCATTATTTTTGGCCATTTTGGTCCAAATTTAAATTTACGTGGAGGTTCAAAAATAATTCTTTGCAAATAAAAAATCCAAAACAACATTGTTTCAGACGTAATGGCCGAACATGCTTTTAAAGTTTAACATATTAATATTCAATTATGGGAAAAATAAATGATACCACCCCGTCAATGTGCGTTCTGTCATTAAAAATATCAATTGCTTTGTTAAAATTGCCCCTTTATTGATTAATGGTTCAGGCCTGAAAAAATTGTGGACGAACGGACGGTCACCCTTTGTTTGATAACACACCATGACTGTTACATTTTGAAGCTTACAATCAAAATTGTTTGGTTGGTGATAATGTTGTTTAACATCGCATCAGCATTATTTTCACCAAGTATAATAATCTCTAAGGATTAATCAAAGATCAAGTTTAATAATGCGTGAAATGTGATATGTGTATTGTGGTCTGCCTTGTACTAGTGAATTTTTGTTTCGGTTATAGCTCACCGAATCAGTATGCCGTACATAGACATACAACTCCCTCAGTCATAGTACTTTGGTATCTAGTAGAAGAGTCGAAACCTTGAGCTACTATTACCATACACGCATCAGTAGAGAAAGTAGTATCTAAAATTTTAAAGTCTTTTTTAGATCCGCCTGGGGTTTCAGACCCACGACCTCCAGCTCCACGGAAGCTCTACCACGAAATAAAAAACATTGTGCTCTGTTATATTTTACTGTATCGAACAATGGAAAACATTTCCGCTGGACACACCTTTTGTCAATATGATCCAGTCATGTCGAGAAGCGAATTTTTTTTATTATAATTGTCAATATTAGTTTGGTTAGTTATTTGGTTATCTTTCTACAGAACGGATTTTATGTAAAATCATTTCTGTGGTTGTGGGTTGATTCAGTCGCCTAAAAGCTTATTGGTGTCTATCATTAATTAAAACCACAATTAACAAATAATTGTGTACTGTGTTAATTGAGATTTAATTAATAATTAACATTATAATATTAATTATAATGCTATTTTCAACCGCTCCAGCTGCTGGATAAAACGGTGTACCTGTCAGTAAGATGTGGCTTTCTAGACAATATCGTACAAAATATTGATTAAGATTGATAATACATTTGTATATTTACTTTAACATAGCGTGGTTCAGGGTTTTTTACTATTCAAAAATAAAACAAAAAAGTTTTGATTCTGAGCATGCAATCCATTGTATGCTTGAGAAAATTAAAGATGCGAGCGTATACGTTAAATTAAAACACAAGATAGACATGAGTTATTTGAGCAATGGTGCTTTACACCTAAGTCAAAATTCTTTTACTTATATCGAGACGATCAAATCTTGGATGGTGTAGGAACAGGAATTCCCGGGAAAAAGACATCGACTTTCGGCAAGCAAACTGACAAACTTTCTCCCACTAGAAACTGCCCGAGTGTGATTCGAACCTGGGCAATGAGAGGCATTGTCATACGTAAGCGGGCGCTTTATACTACTCATGGCGGCCGAAACATGGAATATGAGACAAGATATCTAGATACGCCCGAATTTTACGAAATCGGATAAACGAATCCTAAATGAAATATTACCAATCATTATTTTATATCTTTCTATTTGAATATATTGTGTGCTTTAACAAGACTTCAAAGAAAAACTTAAACATATCGATTGTATCAGTCAGTCAGGACGGAAATAGACTTGCCTCATTGTAATATCATGTTTTAATTTAATTTCTCCTTACTATGATTTACTTTCTTCCTCAAAACAATATACATCACAACAGATTTATCAGATGGTATTAAATTGACTTAAAAGACAGACAGCAGACTTCAATAATATATATTTACAGACTTCAAGGAGTCTGATCAGTATTTACAGACTTCCAAGAGTCTGATCAGTGTTTACAGACTTTCAGGGGTCTGATCAGTGTTTTCAGACTTCCAGTAGTCTGATCAGTATTTACAGACTTCGAGGAGTCTGATCAGTATTTACAGATGTCCAGGAGTCTGATCAGTATTTACAGACTTCCAGGAGTCTGATCAGTATTTACAGACGTCCAGGAGTCTGATCAGTATTTACAGACTTCCAAGAGTCCGTTCATCTTTTACAGACTTCCACGAGTCTGATCAGTATTTACAGACTTCCAGGAGTCTGATCAGTATTTACAGACGTCCAGGAGTCTGATCAGTATTTACAGACTTTCAGGAGTCTGATCAGTGTTTACAGACTTCCACGAGTCTGATCACAGTTTACAGACTTTCAGGAGTCTGATCGGTATTTACAGATTTCCAGGAGTCTGATCGGTATTTACAGATTTCCAGGAGTCTGATCAGTATTTACAGTCTTCCAGTAGTCTGATCAGTATTTACAGTCTTCCAGTAGTCTGATCAGTATTTACAGTCTTCCTCGGTAATCCAGACAATATTTACAGCCCCCTTTCCAAGTCTTACGGTCAACAACATGTGTTATTGTAGACTAAATGATAACAAGAGGCCCAAAAGGGCCTGTGGAGCTCAACTGACAAAAATGGTTCTTGTGCCTCCATTTATATAAACTCGGTACAGGAACTTGAGCTGATGTAAAATGCTAAATATAAAAGCTGTAGGCCTTAGAGTTTCAGAAAAGAATATTTTTAAATTTGACTTCCCATATAAGTATATATAGATATATGCGCCCCTGGGTGGGACCAAAAATGGCCAAGAGGCCTTTATTTATACAAACCTGGTAAAGGGACTTGAGCTTATTGTGAAAATTTTAGAGAGGAAAATTTTTTAATTTGATTTCCAATATATGCATATGCATATGCAGATATATGAACCCCTGGGGTGGGGCCGAAAATGGACCTGGGGCCACTATTTGTACAAACTTGGTAAAGGGCCTCAAGCTGATATTAACTGCCAAATATGAAAGCTTAAGGCTTCATGATTTCAGAGAAGAAGATTTTCAAAGTTGATATCTCATTTTAAGCCATATATGCATATGCAAATATATAGACCCCTGGGTTGGGGCCGAAAATAGACCGAGGGCCACCATTTGTACAAACTTGGTAAAGGGCCTCAAGCTGATATTAACTGCCAAATATTAAAGCTTAAAGCTTCATGGTTTCAGAGAAGAAGATTTTCAAAGTTGATATCTCATTATAAGCCATGTATGCATATGCAGATATATGGAACCCTGGGGTGGGGCCGAAAATTGACCGGGGGCCACCATTTGTAAAAACTTGGAAAAGGGCCTCAAGCTGATATTAACTGCCAAATATGAAAGCTTAAGGCTTCATTGTTTCGGAGAAGAAGATTTTCAAAGTTGATTTTCCATTATAAGCCATATATGCATATGCAGATATATGGACCCCTGGGGTGGGGCCAAAAATAGACCGGGGGCCACCATTTGTACAAACTTGGTTAAGGGGCTCAAGCTGATATTAACAAATATGAAAGCTGAAAGCTTCATGAATTCAGAAGAGAAGATTTTCAAAGTTGATATCTCATTATAAGCCTTATTTTCACTTTTTACGAAGTATGACAGAAAAACCCTAAAAACGCGTAACCTAGTTTTTGATAGAATTTCACGAAATGTACAACCTGTATGTTAAAGGGTGTCTAGAAGCTAAATATCACATCAGATTTTGCATATAACCTATGGTTTCAGAGAAGAAGCTTATTTTAGGTTTTTTGCATTCTAGATCGCTGTGACCTACTTTTGGTTGCCATGGAAACCAATTGTAAAAATTTTCATCTACTTCTTCTAGGGATCATTCATGCAAAGTTTTGTTAAAATTGGCCCAATAGTTTCTGAGTTTTTGCTGTTAACGGACGGACGCACGCACGCACGTACGCACGCGCGCATCATGCCATAAGCTCATCTGGCTTTAGCCAGTTGAGCTAAAAATGGTTCTACTTTGTTCCTTCACGGGATTTTAGGTGGTTCCTAATCGGATGTACGTGGTCCCTAGTAAGTATGTGATCCTTACCAAGAAATTTATGCTTACAGTCCCTGATCGGATGTATGATATCTGAACAAAGTTTTTAATGAATTTGAACTGTTTTTTTTTTCATAAAATGTAAGATTTGCTTAAGCACGAAAACTCATCTAAGCTCATCGTTTCTTCAACTACCATTTGAATCTTTATTCTTGATCTCTTAAAAGTCTTGGACTTAAACCCTCCAGGTCAGTAATACATCATATTTAGGTAACTTAATGGAAAATGTGATAAATCACCCGAAAATTATCTAATATATTGAGAACTTAATGCTCCTAGACGATAAAGATGACACTTTTATGATAAAATTTCTAGATACAAAATCAGATAAATTATGACGAATTTTATACTTATTTCTAGTAACCTGGATCCGCCATAATTCTTAAGAATTTACCGTAATAAAAGTACCGAAATTCGACCTTATCACAATACAAAGCTTATTATTTATATATTAGGCTGATTTGGGCTGATTTAGTTATATTTATATACAAAGTATTTAAATTTAAAATAACCACAATCATTGATGATAAAATACTTAAGAGTATTATACATGGAATTTGAAAAGTTCACTAGTAAGATAAACAGATGTAAACTTATTTTCAGGATAAAACCACCGGTCGTTATACCTAAACGACCACTGGCTATAACATGTAAATGACCACTGGCCGTTATAAGTTAACGACCACCGGCTGTCACTGGTAAATGACCACCAACCGTTATAGCTAAACGACTAACGGTCGTTACAGGTAAATGACTACCGGTCTTTATAGCCAAACGACTAACGGTCGTTACAGGTAAATGACTACCGGTCTTTATAGCCAAACGACTAACGGTCGTTACAGGTAAATGACTTCCGGTCTTTATAGCCAAACGACTAACGGTCGTTACAGGTAAATGACTACCGGTCGTTAAAGCTAAACGACCACCAGGTGCAGGTGTTACAGGTAAATGGCCACCTGTCGTTATAGCCAAACGTCCACCAGGTGTTACAGGTAAATGGCCACCTGTCGTTATAGGTACACCACCGCTGTTGCAGGTAAACGACCACTGTCTGTGAGAGGTAAACTACCACAGTCGATAGAGTTAATTATAAACTACCATTGGTTAAAGAAACACGGGCCGTCATAAGTAAACTACCACCGGATGTTAAAGGTAAATGGTCATTGGCTGTTAAAGGTACACGGCCGCTATTAGAGGTAAATGACCACTGACTGCAAGAGGTAAACTTCCACAGTCGTTACAGTTAAACTGTCATTAGTGATAGGTAAACGGACGCCGGCTGTTACCAGTCGTTAAGGAGAAACGACCACCGACCGTTATATGTTGGTAACCGCTGTTAGTTTTGATAAACAATCACAAACTGTTATGGGTAAAACACCAGAGGCCCTTATAGATAACCCGCCACCGGCCGTTATAGGTAAACGATTACCAAATGTTGCAGGTTTACAAAAACCGGCTTTATTTATCTTAAATTGTGCCTGGATTTATTTTACAGAAACATTGTCAACTAGAATCAGTCTTTTCCTACTTCTATTTCTATTTTTATTTATTTATTTATTTATTTATTTATTTATTTATTTTTGTTTTGTTTTGTTAGGTTTAGTCCATTTCTGTACGTTGACATTTTTTCGTGATACGCAAATGAAAATAGAAGTCTCTTAATATCTAAACCCATTTGTTCAAAGCGTTGTTACTTGAATCGATGATAAATCTTAGAATAGAGTAGCATTCTTAAATTAACACCAAAATACTTCGTTTGTTGAAATTCTAATCTTTTGGGATTTTTTTAACAGGAATTTCCGAAACAGCTTGATAAAAACAAAAACAAATATTGACTTATGAGTAGATTAAACTATTAAACTTCAAACAACTAGTTTCACAATCATTGTTTTACTATGATGTTTCTTTACTACAATTTAAGCAAACTTTAACAATCTTTTCGGAATTACAAACAAACATTTTTGTCAAAACGAAATCGAAATATTATAAGCTTGAAGTAATCTTCAAAATGACACATGAAATTCCTAAATATCTTAACAACCAAATTTCAAAGAGCTAAATTCAGTTTAAAGAAAATCTTAGTTAAGAAGTGATCGTGACATCAGGGTCATGATTTAACGGGTAGATATATATTTGAGGTCATGGCGCAATTTTTTGTTAAATGTAATTGTACGAACAATGGATTTAATAACAAAAGCATGTCCAGTAAATAAGTACTTTCGGAGGGTCCCGACCAACATCTTACTAATATAACAAATATACTGATATATAGGCATTTGCCGAGTTTAAATAATCTTTTGAATCACACATATTAGCATGATTGATTCCAGAGCTCTTGGGGGTATGTGGGTCGATGTTGAATAATGTACATGGAACTTTTGTATAATTTCAGGGGCGGTAGCTGGGTCGATTGGAGGATGAAGTACATGTACTTTTCCATCATTCCAGAGGCGGTGGTGGGGGTTAAAGTACTACTGCTTCACCATAATCATTTTGGTATCACTTTGATACCAAGAAAAAATGCAGCCTCCTTATTTTCGGGAACTTAAAGAATACCTGTAACGATTATCAGTTTTGACAATTTTTTCGTCATACTTTAATATAGCTCTAGCAAAATTTTTATAAAATAAGGAAGATATTTCTAAAACGATAGACTTCTGTGAAAAAAAAAAAATCCCACCTCAAACACATCAGAATTTTTTGATTATTTTATTAATTGCTATAGACTGGTGTTTTATGATCGTGAATCTGACATTAAGTGGATAGTATATTTACAATCTGGAGAAATGTATAAGTCCATTGATAGCTATAAACTTATCAAAAAGGCATTACCCTGTAAACCAGTGGGGTACTGCTTATAAGGGTCGACTTGACATTGCTTGAACAAAACGCATCTTTAGAGTTTGGATTAGTTGTATGAATAGGATACTTATAAAGTTTTTTTTTTTCTT
>CM056607.1:24010149-24024385 GCA_029721355.1 Tegillarca granosa
TATCTAAACATATGTGAAGTCAAATAGATCTTCCGACTTTATTAGTCATTGGTACTAGTGCCACTTATCAGTATAATTATGTACTGTGTCTACACATATTCGTATCTATATTGCACACAGACAGTCATAAAATAATTTTGGAGGAAATAATTATTCATTAATACATGTCCATATCCAATGAAAGTATTAAACATAATTTTTAATGTCGATTCGAATTAAACATCTTCCCACCCCACTCCCATCTCCAACACACAAACGCGCAATTTTTTTTTCATGCCCCCGTACATATCTAAAAATCAGTCGATACTTAATAACGTATTATGTAATGTGTAATTTAAAAATGTAACTTTGCAATAGCCAATTGAACCAAGAACATGACATTCGTAATAACAAAAAGTTTTTAAAAAGTCTATAAATCATAGATGAACTTTGCATTTTGATCTGCTTCCTCTCTTCTTTGTAAAATGTCGGAAAATGTTAAATAAAATTTGAAAATCATAAAAATGCAATTAAAGTGCACTTTCGCACTGACACGATTTAAAATTATAAACCGGCGAAAAATAACTGTAATAATGCTGATGTGGCTTTAATTCTGACCCTGAACTCACAAATTTCCATCGAAACATTTAAAAGGACAGCTGTACCGATAAGTGTGTCAAAATACACGAGGTGGGGGGGCGCGGTATTTTCTGTTGAATTTTAAAACTTGATGCAAATGTCCAAGTGAATAATAATCATAAAAAGAAGAAAAAGCTCAATTTGTTTGTATTGGTGTATTGGTGTCTTTAGCGTTTGCTATAGGTGCGATTTTTTTTTACATGTTCACCTTCAAGAAAAGATGACTGGCAGCATGTCCAAAATTATAATGTCACGTCTTTTTCAAATATCTGCGTTCTGGCAATAATGGCTATGTGCAATCCTTAAACCTGCTTCCGTTTTTCATTATTATCATTATTATTATTATTATTATTATTTCAGATAAATATTACAAGTAATTATTTTGAAGTCACGAAAATTCAAGTTACCAGAACGATAAATAAAGCAATGGCATGTAGAATTTAATGTAGTATCTGGTTTTTGTATCAGAAATGCGTGTTAAGGAATTCTTATCATTTGTTTCCATGTAAAATTATATATATTTAGAAAAGTATGCAATATGCAGTATATATCTGACAATTGTGCAGCATACATCTGACAAATGTGCAGTAAATATACTGCTTCCTGATATGATAAATTCAGTTGTGTAAAAATATAGATATATAACCAGAAAAAAAATAGATAACAGCTTAACCTAATGAGATTCTTTTTTATTGTCAAACATACCACTGAACAGATTCCTTTCTCACAACATATGCATTTACATGTGCACTTTTCAAACAGCTGTATTTAGTTTGCAAGAGTGTGAAGTTTAGAACACCTTTGATAAATGTACTTTGTAGGTCATAATCTACAGATTCTACCAAAGAAACATAATATTGTAATATTACTGTAATAGTCCAACAAGGCAAAACAGCATCCGTACAATGCTACTCGAACAATTGGAAACGTTTGCTTTGTCAACACCTTGTTAATTCTATACCCCCTAAAAACTTTACCCTCACCTATAATTAAAATCTATTGTCTTGCCTAATCCTACAACTGACATCAATTCCCAATTAGCCAACATTAACAACCCTAACCAAGGTAAAAAAATGTTGGCTAATTTGGAAAGAACCAATCCCCGTACCCTCCTATAAAGCGATAATCAATTTTGTAGGACAAAAAAATCGTTGTTTCCTACTTGGAACACTGGTGGATTGTCTGTTTATAGAAGTAGGTGTTTTAAAAACAAACAAATTCTTCGTACACAGACTTTACCCTGACCTACATGTATTTTACAATCCAGTTAAACTTTTGAAATATTAATCTGATATGTTTAAGCATTCTGCAAAAACAACCAACGTGTGAAAGTTTAAAATATCCTTTCTGTTTATTTACAAAATAATCATCTACCAACATGTTAAACACATTATTTAAGGTTTTTGTTATATTTTTAAAATAGTGAAATTTGATAAAATATGAAATTTGAGTATGAAGTAATTCTATTTTATCACGCCTTATGCTACAACACGCTGTTTAATACGTTATAATGATTACTTATGTTATATAACATTACATAATACAGATCTTTTTGATGACTTGATATATTTTTTTGTAACGTCGAACCAGTTAAAATGTTTATATTTGAAATTAGACAGTAAGTAAACTGTTCTGATTATCTTCATTATATTCTTTAACTTAGCTAAAATTTCATATATTAATGACAAGGGCGGGACTACTTGCGTGCATATGACAATATTATTTCAGAGTTCATTGTCAACGTGCTTTATTTTTAAATACAAATACCCCTATATTACTTTTAAGATGCATGTTGGAAGACAACGCAAATTGGAAATTTGTAAAAATTTTATTCAGAGAAAAAGAGGGTTGTTTCCGTACCTCCTTCTGAGATATGACCCAATTACATGTAATTGATTGAGTTTTTTTTATCTATATTACTATGCAATTATATAATAATAATAATAATAATAATAATAATAATAATAATAATATATATATTAGAATGTCAGAATAATTAGTCGATAGATATTATATACAGCATCTGCTAGATATAAAGGAAAATTCATATCTTTAAAAACACTGTATAAGCATAATATCCTTATTTTATTTTTTAAGAAAGGGGAAGATATTATTTATTTAAAAAAGCATTTATCTTCTGTTTATAGTGAATTCCCATGGCAACAACTTCTTCTGTAACTCGTTCGAGGTGTGTAAAAAATTAGTACTTGCGCGTTTTTAAAAGTTTTGCACACATGTACGTAATAAGTCACAGGTGCTATACATACGATAAGTTCGCCGAGTGTAATCAATAATCTGTATGTAAAAAAATACTAAACTATCCTCTGTGTTTATGTACAAAATGATAGTACATACTATCTTGTTTAAAACAATTTTTACTCAAATTGCAAAATATCTTGCGCATTCAATATTATCACGTGTTTATTTTAAATCACTCATCATAAAAATATAAATAAATAAATAAATAAATAAATAAATAAATAAATAAATAAATAAATAAATAAATAAATAATAAAAATGAAAAGAAACAATGAAATACGTGTACTTGACAATTTTCGATACAAATGAAGGTGTGTGTATTTGAAACAAATCTGATTATACGGACCTTAAAAAGACAACTGCAATATTTATGTAATGAAACAATGTAAAAAATAATCAAAAAGTTGCAGGACAGCTTATGTTTGTCGCCTGCACTCTGTTTTATCAAATTAACAACGTACATTTTAATTATTTTTCAACAAGGGATTGTCTCGTATTATGTATTTTCATCATTTTATCTTTGGTAATTCAACAAGGGATTGTCTTGTATTATGTATTTTCATCATTTTATCTTTGGTAATTCAACAAGGGATTGTCTTGTATTATGTATTTTCATCATTTTATCTTTGGTAATTCAACAAGGGATTGTCTCGTATTATGTATTTTCATCATTTTATCTTTGGTAATTTAACAAGGGATTGTCTCGTATTATGTATTTTCATCATTTTATCTTTGGTAATTCAACAAGGGATTGTCTTGTATTATGTATTTTCATCATTTATCTTTGGTATTTCAACAAGGGATTGGCTCGTTTTATGTATTTTCATCATTTTATCTTTGGTAATTCAACAAGGGATTGTCTCGTATTATGTATTTTCATCATTTTATCTTTGGTAATTCAACAAGGGATTGTCTTGTATTATGTATTTTCATCATTTTATCTTTGGTAATTCAACAAGGGATTGTCTTGTATTATGTATTTTCATCATTTTATCTTTGGTAATTCAACACGGGATTGCCTCGTTTTATGTATTTTCATCATTTTATCTTTGGTAATTCAACAAGGGATTGTCCTTGTATTATGTATTTTCATCATTTTATCTTTGTATTATTGTATTTTCATCATTTTATCTTTGGTAATTCAACAAGGGATTGCCTCGTTTTATGTATTTTCATCATTTTATCTTTGGTAATTCAACAAGGGATTGTCTTGTATTATGTATTTTCATCATTTTATCTTTGGTAATTCAACAAGGGATTGTCTTGTATTATGTATTTTCATCATTTTATCTTTGGTAATTCAACAAGGGATTGCCTCGTTTTATGTATTTTCATCATTTTATCTTTGGTAATTCAACAAGGGATTGTCTTGTATTATGTATTTTCATCATTTTATCTTTGGTAATTCAACAAGGGATTGTCTCGTATTATGTATTTTCATCATTTTATCTTTGGTAATTCAACAAGGGATTGTCTTGTATTACGTATTTTCATCATTTTATCTTTGGTAATTCAACAAGGGATTGTCTCGTATTATGTATTTTCATCATTTTATCTTTGGTAATTCAACAAGGGATTGCCTCGTTTTATGTATTTTCATCATTTTATCTTTGGTAATTCAACAAGGGATTGTCTTGTATTATGTATTTTCATCATTTTATCTTTGGTAATTTAACAAGGGATTGTCTTGTATTATGTATTTTCATCATTTTATCTTTGGTAATTCAACAAGGGATTGTCTCGTATTATGTATTTTCATCATTTTATCTTTGGTAATTCAACAAGGGATTGTCTTGTATTATGTATTTTCATCATTTTATCTTTGGTAATTCAACAAGGGATTGTCTTGTATTATGTATTTTCATCATTTTATCTTTGGTAATTCAACAAGGGATTGTCTTGTATTATGTATTTTCATCATTTTATCTTTGGTAATTCAACAAGGGATTGTCTCGTATTATGTATTTTCATCATTTTATCTTTGGTAATTTAACAAGGGATTGTCTCGTATTATGTATTTTCATCATTTTATCTTTGGTAATTCAACAAGGGATTGTCTCGTATTATGTATTTTCATCATTTTATCTTTGGTAATTCAACAAGGGATTGTCTTGTATTATGTATTTTCATCATTTTATCTTTGGTAATTCAACAAGGGATTGTCTTGTATTATGTATTTTCATCATTTTATCTTTGGTAATTCAACAAGGGATTGTCTCGTATTATGTATTTTCATCATTTTATCTTTGGTAATTCAACAAGGGATTGTCTTGTATTATGTATTTTCATCATTTTATCTTTGGTAATTCAACAAGGGATTGTCTTGTATTACGTATTTTCATCATTTTATCTTTGGTAATTCAACAAGGGATTGTCTCGTATTATGTATTTTCATCATTTTATCTTTGGTAATTCAACAAGGGATTGCCTCGTTTTATGTATTTTCATCATTTTATCTTTGGTAATTCAACAAGGGATTGTCTTGTATTATGTATTTTCATCATTTTATCTTTGGTAATTCAACAAGGGATTGTCTCGTATTATGTATTTTCATCATTTTATCTTTGGTAATTCAACAAGGGATTGTCTTGTATTATGTATTTTCATCATTTTATCTTTGGTAATTCAACAAGGGATTGTTTTGTTATGTATTTTCATCATTTTATCTTTGGTAATTCAACAAGGGATTGTCTTGTATTATGTATTTTCATCATTTTATCTTTGGTAATTCAACAAGGGATTGTCTTGTATTATGTATTTTCATCATTTTATCTTTGGTATTTCAACAAGGGATTGGCTCGTTTTATGTATTTTCATCATTTTATCTTTGGTAATTCAACAAGGGATTGTCTTGTATTATGTATTTTCATCATTTTATCTTTGGTAATTCAACAAGGGATTGTCTTGTATTATGTATTTTCATCATTTTATCTTTGGTAATTCAACAAGGGATTGTCTTGTATTATGTATTTTCATCATTTTATCTTTGGTAATTCAACACGGGATTGCCTCGTTTTATGTATTTTCATCATTTTATCTTTGGTAATTCAACAAGGGATTGTCTTGTATTATGTATTTTCATCATTTTATCTTTGGTAATTCAACAAGGGATTGCCTCGTTTTATGTATTTTCATCATTTTATCTTTGGTAATTCAACAAGGGATTGTCTTGTATTATGTATTTTCATCATTTTATCTTTGGTAATTCAACAAGGGATTGTCTTGTATTATGTATTTTCATCATTTTTTCTTTGGTAATTTTTCCGTCATCTGAGAATTTTAGGCTTTAAATGTCAAAACAAAAATGCATTACAAGTACTTTCTTTATTTTTCATGTTTTGTTAATCAGCAGTTTGTTGAATTACTAGAATAACATATCTTTGTACGACTTATATTGACATATTAAGAGTTTCTATGTGTTACCATATCAACCAGCGAACTTAAAAGAGTAGACAAATAATTGATTGAAAGCAAGAATATTTGGAATATTTGAAATCGTTTTAATAATTTTAAAGCGTCTATTCTAGTACAATATTTAGTACTAGGTGTTGATTCATAAGTATAAGGTAAACATGGACTAGACTTTGGACTAGGATCCTGCATTTGACTCAAGACTTGGACTCAGGATTTTGAGCAAGAGTATTTTTATAGAAATTATCTAACCAAAACTAGAGGTAAAAACGTCACATGGAGCAAGCGTGTTAATTACAATTGCATGAGTTTACATAAAAAAATTAAATGTTAAATATAGTAAAGCTAGTCCAGTGTCCGAGTCCAAGTCTACAGACCCAGCCCAGGTTTTCTATTATACCTTATTCATGGGACTTATCAACGCAACATGTAGAAATTAAGTAAAGACTTTTTAAGAAAAAAAAAAATACAAAATGCGAAACTTTACAAAGCAATTGCAAAACTTTCACGTAACAAGTGACTTGAAAATTGTTTTAACGAATCAACAGAGGGTTTCCAAAGGATGTTAGTAAATTCGATATGTCTGATTATGCAACAGAAATATTTATTTTTTGTGAACCATGAAAAACACATCTCGAAAATTTAATTTAACCACCAGAAAATATTTTTATCTTTGAAACTAAGAAACTGTTTTATCAATTCACGTTAACTGGAACTTTCAACTATTTAGATGGCATTAAAATAATGCCACACCAGACGCCATCATCCAGTTACTGTTGACACAAAAAATAAATCGGTCGGTATGTATTTTTCTACGTTTAAATCATCAACTGCACAAGAAAGTCTAAATGTTAGTCAGATATTCTTGGATATCCTCATACTTATTTGATGCAAACCAAACAACACGTTTGGTATGAGAATTTCTTTGTTACGTACAGTTACTTGTTTGGTTATAATGTTGTTTAACGTCATAACAGCCAACAACTTTTCGGTTTATCGCGACAATAGCTTCAAGAACAAGTAATTAAGTTTATGCGTGAGGTGCATGATTGTGTTTTGTGGTCTTTCTTGTACAAGCAAACCCTCGCGATCGGAGCGATTTAACTGACGGTGCTAGCAAACAGAATCAGATCGCAGCAGAAACTTTATCCTGAGAAAGACCTTTAGCAATGAACTACAGAGGCGGTGCGTAGAAATATTATGACCTTATGTAACAATAAGGCTTCTCTTTTAATTCCAAAGTTTTACGAGTGTTATTCAATAAAATTTGTTCTTATTCTGGGAAAGAAAATTAAAGTTAGAGTTTGTGCACCGCTGGTTGTAAAATAAGTGGTTTATTTTTGGGTTCAAAAACTATTAACATAAGACTGCTGGATCTTTACTCCAGCGCAAGTTCAAAGATGAGAGTTTTACAATCAATTGTCCCGCAATATGTGTCATTCTAATCTTGCCTGTTTTTTATCATTTTTTTTTATTTAGTGTTGTGTTCTCGTTCTTGTTTGCTTTGGCTTTTGCCAATTATAATTTCCATTCTTAGTTATGATAATTATTGAACATTTTTCTTTATTATAGAAGAAGTTGTAACTTTTATAATAAAGAACAACGTTAACATTGTGTAGTCCCTCTCTGTTAGAAGAGTTAAGATTTAAATAAAATCAATTAAACAATTTCATTCGCGGACAATTAGGAATTTCCTCCATGACTAATGGCGCACTAATATGGTTTTTCTTGATCGTTAAGAACAAGGTTAATATCTCCAATAATTTGCTTGTATTTAAGGTTAAAAGACTCTTGTTCGTTTTAAGAGTTTTAAAAAAACAAATATAATATAAACATAATTACAACAATCTAGAATGATGAGAAAACAGCCTTGTTAAGTTAGGATTTTTAATACACTTACTGATATTCAGGAAAATTTCTTAAAAAATAGCTTGATATCTTTAAAAATAGATAAGTACATTATTAAAATACTCATAGTTGCTTTTTAAAGTAAAATTGAATTATAATGACATAAATAGAAATGACGAAAGAATGTGTGATTTCAGAATTAAACGGTAAATAAATTAGAAAATTTTCAAATTTCTATTTTTCCACTTTTTGACCCGCTTTGCCTCTTTATATTGTTGTGTCAAAGTACATGATATATACATGTAGTTAAGCTGTAACTATTCATTTTAAAGATCAAGGCCAGTATTTTAAAAAGACGCGTTATGTTGGTAAACTAAAATTCTAGGTAACAACAAAATTTCAGACCGCATGTGCTAGAAATTTGTGTACTTGTGTAAACTTTGAAATAATAGCAAGGCATTTAGTTTATAGCAATTTTGTAAGTTGATATCTCGATACATAAGGCTATATGTGACTTTAATGCCCTTTATAAAATAAATAAAATAAATAAATAAATAAATAAATAAATAAATAAATAAATAAATAATACATATTATCAATTGGACAGTTTTTTGCAAATCACCATCAGAATTTCACAACTGATAAACCCATAGTACAATCTGGTTGTAGCGACCTATAATGTTAAGATGACATCGCAAAAGACCAGCGAGAAAAAACTAAATAATGAATTTTTTAAATAAGATAGGGCAAGTACGAAGAGGATAGTGGTCGGTCGTCACACCAGTTTTGTTTTTTTTTTTGTTTTTGCTTTTTAAGCTACGAGAGCATTTTTTAAACATCTCTAATGATATACCTAAGAACAAGTTTGTGTATGCTTAAGATGTGTAAATGTGTATCATAGTCTGTGCTTTAACTAGTGCGCACTTTGGTCTTCTTAAGTTGCTAGATTACCAACAAATCAGTTTTTACACTGCAGCATGCAAACCCAAAATCACATTTTCCTGGCATCAGGTAAACAAGTCGATACGATGTTTTCTCTCTGCGAGCTCTAGGCTGATAAGCGGATTTTTAAATTTCTGTTCTATGTACGACACGGCCAGGGTTCGAACATACTACATTCCGCTTTTTTTTAGGCAGACGCTCAGCCACTAAGCCCATGACGCTAGTTGATAATTAGAAGGAAGAGTAGAAGATAATGATACGAAATAAATGAAAGAAATGGAATGGGTATTGTGTAAATTAGAAAATCACACAGAGTTCGGAAAACCATTTGTACGTTTGGAATCCAAACTCCATGAGAATGCATGAGAATGAGAAAAGATGAAATAATTCTGGATTCTGGACAGACCACGTAAACTTTTCCACTTATGTAAATGTTGATCAATTAGTCACTTATTTAAACAATCAGACATTTCAGACAGTTTTATCTGACCAGACGGTCTAACTATTCAGCTGACAAGTTTCTGATTTCGTATCAGGTCACAGGTTACCAGATATATGGTTGATTTGCAGAATAAACGGTTTAAGTACACAAACGAAACGAATTCTTAAATAACCTCATTCAATGTAGCGTTTAAAATGAGAACATAACCGAAAACAGATGAAAGATTCGAAAAAGATGCGATATATGTCGCTTATCTTTTCGCCCTTTTAATGAACTGAATTTAAATCTGTAATATTGAATTACAATGATTCTGTAAATCCAATTCGTTCACGCGTGAAAGGAATCTGTAATATTGAGTTACCGTAGTTATCTTCTGTTTTACACAAGACACTTAATAATAACACATCTTTGTTAAAAATGACTGTAATTTGGCATTTTTTGAACAGCGAACATCAGATAACACAAATTTATTCTTGAAAAAGCAATAAATCAGAAATAAACCAGAAAATAAATATAGAATTCTCAAAATACAGAGAAAAAAAAACGCCTTGTAAATAAACATAAAATTTATTGTTTTATTCAATTCTAAGTTTAAATATTGTATATTATCTTATATTGGGCATGACGGGTGTCGGCCTATCTTTTAAAAACACAAAACGAATCATTTAAAACTTTGCCAACAAAACAAGGTCAAAGAACACACTGATATTAAACTATAAAATTTAATTGAAGGAACAGCCCCTATTTCAAAAGAAGACTATGGCGGTTTAATGTGTCAATGCTTTCGTATTTAATCAAGATCATATACAAAAAAGAAGTAATTCTGGAATGTTTTATAATAAAGGAATGTCTGTTCTTCACAACAGGGACATTTTTACCTATACTTACATTGTATATAATAAAACATCTGAAGATCAGAGCTTATAAAAATTGACATTTTTATATGAATTGACAGCTGAAACAAATTATCAAAAAGTACTAGAGGATTTGTCAAAAACGATTTAAACTTATAATTAAATTTTACTGACAAGTATAATAATATTACAAGAATGACACAGAAAACTTAAAAAATTACAAAACCGCTAACATTAATTAAAGCTGGAATGTGTTTATTTAATGTTTTTTTTTCGAAACTGTGTCTTTAAATAATATTATTGCTATATTAAATGGGTTTTTAGCAGAAAGAATTATTTCAAAGGTGGTGTAGTTGATAAAAACTGTATCCCCTCTTCATATAGATGTAAGTTTTAGGAATATCTACCTAAATACGCTCTCTCAAAATACACAAAACTCTCCCTCTCTCTCTCTTTGGGAGGTGGGGTGCACCTCTCTCTCTCTCTCTCTCTCTCTCTCTCTCTCTCTCTCTCTCTCTCTCTCTCTCTCTCTCTCTCTCTCTCTCTCTCTGGGAGTGGGGACGCGCGCCTTCTCCTTCTGGAAAGAAAGTTCATTTGTGCAAATTGACCCGTTATAATTTTGTCTAAAAGTTTTTAAATGACTTAATATAGACATTTGAACATTTCTGTGAAAATATTATTAACTATTTTGCATAAAGAATGAATGTATCGGGGTATCAAATACTTTTTTCTTTCTCTCTTCTTTCACTCCCAGCTGGATCGGTATTTTATTACATTCAGACAAACCATAACGGTTTTAGTAGAACATAACGTGCAAGTTTACAAGGCAATATAATATATCATCGACTTATTAACTGAGCGTTAACATTGAAATCACCCTTGAAAAAGTGTCCAAAAACGCCAGAGTATATGATAAACAAATGACCATGTAAAAACAGCTGGGTCTAGAAGGAAAATATGTAGTAATTTTGGCATATTTCTGATGCAGACATATTTGTTAAAAACAAGCTGATTGAAATAGTCTTAATAATTCTTCAGGAGATTGATTGTTTATTTATTACATCAACAACTTTCCAAAAATGTTTTGATTGGCAAGCATCCAAGACCTGTCTACGATTTTAAGCTTCAAGCTTGTAGTCGTGTTTGAACACAGACAGAAATCAGAGTTTAATATCTACATATGTTATATTGCTAGAGAGTGTCTAGTTACATGTTGTGAAACGTAATATAATGCTTACTGAAAACCATGAGTAAATAGTTGTTATTTACAGTTAGGATCTCGATTGACAAGTGGCCATATAAATCAGAGTACTTTAACCGTCTAGATTTGATTTCCTTTCGCCCGAAAAGGGAAATAAGAGAGCATGTCAGCTAGCTTGCTTATGGTCTGTATTTTATTTTCCGGTTTCTTTCTCCTTTCAAGATTTGGCCGTTTCGGTACCAATGAAAGAATCTTAATTCGAACAGAACGCCATTACTCCATTCCACTACTGGCTTTACAGTTGATTTCAGGTCACTGTGGATGGTAACAACTTCTGACACCAATGTATCTACAGGCTATAATACTGCCTTAACTAGACTTTACATCAGCGAGTTCCAGAAACCAGAGGTGGTGTTAAAATATTTAAATAGGATATCAATATATATTTATAAACATAGACTTTATCTGACGTAAGTTCAGTAGGTTTGTACATATATGTTTAACGGACGACTACATTTAAACCAATTTCACAGGAAATCTGGAAGTACACTTACTTTTATCTTATAAACTATTTAGTTTTTTCTCTCCTTTGAGCCGAGACAAGATAATACTCGTCTGTAATTTATTTAACATTTAAGGCCGTTAAATATAAAACTATTACTTTTATCTTATATACAATAAAATCAGAATGAATAAATATATTGTGTTATGTTGAACTAAAGTTACTGATATATTTAAGAAAAAGAAAAAGAAAAAAAAAAAAAAAAAAAAACAACAAAAAACAAAAAAAAAAACCAGGGACATGTTATTGCTTGAGCCGGATTACGTAACGGAAACGGTGCCAAATACGATTTTATTAAAGTTTATTACTTTATGAAAGTGTTCATTCTAATTATACGATAATGTATAAAGAAAAGCAATTTAATTTATAAAACGTCTGATCTGCAGGAAAAGATATGATTTTTTTCCTACATATGGCTGTAGAGATATCAAGGACATGTGATTATTGTTGTAGTTCAAAATAGAACGCATCAGCAATTTTTCATGACAAGATTTTTTAATTTGATTTTCAGCTTCATATCTTCATATAGTGTGAGAGTTTTGTGCAAATATGTATAAACTTTTGGTACTAGTTCGCGGCGGTTAGATTATTATTACAATTACCCACAATGTCGCACGAAACTCGGTCCATTTTACTAGTTTCGAACAAACCCTTTTAAAGACATCGCTTTTCGTATAGATATTAAAACACCCTGTTTAGGGTGTAACAATGTAGCTGTCATATACTTTAGATAGAAATATGACATGTCGTCTGCTTTGATTTGATGACGTTAGATACGATTCAACAAATCAACAAATTCTGTCAAAATCTACTAATCTAAAATATCAGTGGCATCACTACAGTCACGTGACATACCCCCAAAATGTGAATACACAAAAAACTACCAGACTGTAAACCACACAGATCATCAGTTATCTGTGAATCAAGATATTATTTGTCATCGGTTTAACCCGAGTAATATATGTGGTCTTTGTTTTAACTGTCACACTACAGATACACATACAGTGAAGAGATCTTAGTCGGGTCGTTGACATGAGTGTAAATCATACCACAAAAACTCTAACACAAAATACATCATTTACTTCTTGATACCAATCGACCGAAAAAACTGGAACACATTGTGTTGGTTGAATAATTTTTAACATCATATCATCAATTTTTCAGCTATTCTTGACGTGACAATATGTATTAATCTCGAGGATTAATCTGAACATGTGGATTAATTCATGTAGTGCGTAAGAGTGCAAGTGTTTCTGATCTGTATTGTAAATAGTGCGGACTAATGTCGACCTTTAGAGTACAAGTGCACTGGCACTGATCAATGATGCAGATAAACATGACAGATCACACAGTCAATTATAATGACACAGAGCCAATATTGGTGAGGTTCTGCAGCAAGGAAAGAAATACAATGTATACACAGCGGTGAGACGCCATGATTTTGAACGCAGTGTTACGTGCAAAGTTTTGAATTTTTACAAAAAGAAATATTAAAAATTTTTTTTTGTCATGTGTAAAATTTTGAATATTTATTTTCGTAAAAACTCAAAATTTTGCACATGACAGCAGTAACGCCTTATTCATTCAGCTATTGGAAAGCATTAGGAACTAACATCATCACCGATAAATATACAGATTATACATCTATCTAATGTCTTTAAATTTTAATAACATGATCATGCATATGCATATTAATATTGTTTTTACTTAATCAATGAAGAAATATATTCTTGTGATGCATTTTTGTTTTATTTTATTTTAAATCATACTCAGGAATGTCTTACAATCGGGTTTACGTATATAACTTTTGAACTCACGTGTCATTTTACCATTAAAACTAGTCAAATATTGTGATTGCAACCCGAACATTTTTATATTTTTTATTTTTATTATCTTATTTTTTATTTTCTTAAATTGCTGTTATGCTCCAAATTTTCCAAATTTTGTATGAGAAAAATAAAAATGTCTATTCCATTATTTTCCTTTTGATCTCATTGAAAAGAATTTAAAAAGCCTTTTATGGTGTTGGAGAGAGAGAGAGAGAGAGAGAGAGAGAGAGAGAGAAGAGGAGAGAGAGAGGAGGAGAGAGAGAGAGAGAG